>CAUYRH010063383.1:0-19308 GCA_963574655.1 Perodicticus potto | reverse complement strand
TGTGGTAAAGGCCTGTAGTCCTAGCTACTTGGGAGGTGGAGGCAGGAGAATCGCTTGAGCCCAGAAGTTGGAGGTTGCTGTGAGCTGTGATGCCACAGCACTCTACCCAGGGCAACAGCTTGAGGCTGTGTCTCCCAAAAAAAAAGAAAAAAAAAAAAAAAAAACAACAAAAAGAAAGCACCAAAAGGAACCCTAAACATTTATTTCTGGAGGCCAAAGATGACTGCTCCCAAAGACCAAAGCCTGTCCCTTCCTTCCTTATTGGCAGTACCAGGCTCCTGACACAAGCCCTAATGAACTCTCTTTGCCCCCACCATGAGCTTTTTCCCACTCTTAAAACCGGTCTGGAGTGGGGCCACCTGGTGACATGAACAGAGCAACTGGGATCCTCAGCCGGGGATTCAAACTCAGCACCAAAGCACACAGCAGAGCCTCCTCAAACCAGCCCTCTCCTGTCCTCATCTAAATAAAGAAACAAAGGAAACACATTTAACAACACTTGGAATGATCCAGTCCCTCTGGCTTTCTAGTGACCTGATGCCAATAAAGGGCATTGCCATAAACAGTTCCAGAATTAGAATCAGTATCTGAACCTAGAAGCAGCAGAGATAGAACGGAGCTTTTGATTTAGTGTCCTTTGGGAAATTATGTAGACCTAAGTGGTCAGAAGAGGCGCACTGTACACATAAAACTGACTAGAACGATTCGGGACAATCCCAGTTATTAATAACCAACATTCCCTACATGAGAGAAAAAGTCATAAAGGGGGGGTGAGGGTAACAAAAAATGTCCATAATTGTATAAATTACTAAAGTAACCTCAGCTTCCTCACCTATACCATGAAGTATTCACAGGTTACCTCAGGAACGACTTACACTCCTAATGAAGACTGATTTCAGGCTTACAGAGCCAATCCTCAGGCCTAATTCTAAATTGTGGTTAACCCACCCTTATCCATCTACTCCTCCCTCAATACCTGCTCAATGAGAAAAAGGAAAAAGAAACAAAAACAAATGAAGGACAAAGAGTATCAGGAGAAAGCTTAAACCACATATGACTGGTACAGACATATGTAAGAGAAGGACATGGGGGATAAAAAAGAAAGGAAGGGAAGAAAAAGGAAAATGAGGCTGCAAAGGCAGAGGCTTCATAAAGGACAGGGGATAAACATGGGTATACGAGAGGCGTTGTGGTGGGCACCTATAGTCCCAGCCACTTGGGAGGCTGAGGCAAGAGAATCACTTTAGCCCAAGAGTTTGAGGTTGCTGTGATCTGTGACGCCACAGCACTCTACCGAGGGTGACACAGTGAGACCCTGTCTCAAAAAACAAAAAGTCTTTAAAGAATGTGCCAAATAATCACTCTCTTACATGTATCTTCAACTCCCTTTCTACACCCTCACTGTATCATCCTTGCCTAAATCCAGTCTAAATCCCTGTCTAAATCCAGTTCCATGTCAATACCATATTGGCACCTACTCAGTCCACAAATAGGGAAGAAAACATACCCCATACCAACTACTCACCATATATTAATAATGGCCACCAATGCCAAGTTGTCCCTCAGTGATGTCTGAATATCATGATACATATTCTACTGGCCCAATTACTTTTAAGGTTCTCTCCAATGACTATTTCATACCCATTGCTCTCTCCTCAGCACTAATGTATGTCTCCTCCCCATCCTCACTCTCAGGTAGATGGCTTGCCTTCCTGGTTCATTGAAATACCACCAGGCACAAACAGAACAGTCTTGCCACAGACACCCCCACCACCATCTGTCCTCCAATCTACATCAGTGTCTCTATCACTCAGGATAGACCAGCTTACACCCTAACCACCACCACCACCACAACTCTCATTTGCTTAACAAAAGGACACTAGAACTCCATCACAGTCAGCTGGGAGCTCTGCTCTATGTTGTCCTTACTCAGGGATGCAAGTTGATGATCAACCAAATTCTGGTACATCATCACTCACCATGGCAGAGGGGAAATTTAACTTTTTTTTTTTTTTTTTTTTTGTGGCCGGGGCTGGGTTTGAACCCGCCATATGGGACCGGCGCCCTACTCCTTTGAGCCACAGATGCCACCCGGGATATTTAACTTTTAAAGATGTTCACACTGACAATTAAATGCTATAGCACAGAAATGCTCCATGTCATTTAACACAATTCACTGGCCAAGACCAGTTACATAACTCCACCAAACCCAAAGAGGCCAGGAACAAGTCCTACCATATGCCCAGAAGGCAGAGAGCTGAGCTTATCTGACATCAATGCTAATGACTTCCAAAGTGCTCACAATCTTACCTTCTCTCCTACAAATATACTGTACTCCTAGCTAAGGCCAACCCTCTCAAGTTATACTCTTTCTTGCCTCCTCAAAAGTATCAGTTCTACAACTATCCCCTCTATCTCCTGTCTCATAAATATTTCTTTCCCTATGGATCGTTCTTAACATGGAAACATCATAATAATTACTCAATTTTTCCTACCTCATGTCCTATTTCCAGCTATAGTCCCATTTCTGTGTCCGCATCTACATGGGATCTCTTTCAAGACAGTTGCTGTGCTAGCTCTAACTTCCATCCCCTCAGACTCTCTTGAACTCATGCCGACAAAGGGAGTCCCCTTCCCATTGGCCCTTTACAGAAACAAGTGCTTGACAAGGTCTCCTGCAACCCCCACCTTCCTATAGCCAATAGCAAACTTTCAGGCCTTATCTTATCCAAAATACCAGGCATGTTTGATGCAATTGAACACTGTTTTCTTTGTAAAAACACTTTTCATACTTCACTCCTAAGATATTAGTTGTCTTGATTATCCTCCTACCTTCCTGGCCACAGGTAATTAGTATCTTTTATTTGTTCCTTCTATCCTCCTTTATTATTTTTTTTTTTTTTGAGACAGAGTCTCACTTTGTCATCCTCAGTAGAGTGCTGTAGAGTCATAGCTCACAGCAACCTCAAACTCCTGTGCTTAAGAGATTCTCTTGCCTCACCCTCCCAAGTAGCTGGGACTACAGGTACCCGCCACAATGTCTGGCTATTTTTAGAGATGAAGTCTCACTCTGGCTCAGGCTGGTCTCGAACCTGTGAGCTTAGGCAATCCACCAGCCTCAGCCTCCTAAGAGCTGGGATTACAGGTATGAGCCGTGTCCACCCCCTATGCTCCTTTAGAGTAGGGTGATCATTGACTCAGTGTTCAAAAACCACTCCCTCCTTTGGTGACTTCATTCAAGTTCATGATCTTGAATCAGATCTATGCACTGATGGCTCCCAAATGTCTATCTTTGGCCTGAACTGCTGCGCTGAGAACTACTCAGCTATCTGATCAAGTATGCAATATCACCACTTACAGGTTTCAGAATTATAAGAATTTTGTTAAAGAACGGATGACTCATGTTGAAAACTCATCTACTCCAATCCCTCATTTTGAAAGTGAGAAACCAAAGCTCCTAGAAATAAACAAATTTCACAAAAAATATAAAGGAGGGAAAGGCCAAGTGGGATGGCTGTAATCCCTTCACTCAGGGGCTGAGGTGGGCAGATCCCTTGAGCTCAGGAGTGTGAGACCAATCTGAGCAAGACCAACTTGAGCAAGAGTGAGACCTCATTGCTAAACAACAGAAAAAACTAGTCTGGCTTGGCGCCCATAGCTCAGTGATTAATTAGGGCACCAGCCACATACACCAAGGCTGGCAGGTTCAAACCCAGCCTGGACCTGCTAAACAACGATGACAACCGCAACAACAACAAAAAAAGTAGCAGGGTGTTGTGGAGGGTGCCTGTAATCCCAGCTACTTGGGAGGCTGAGGCAAGAGAATTGTTAAGCCCAAGAATTTGAGGTTGGTGAGCTGTGACGCTACAGCACTCTACCAAGGACAACATAGTGAGACTCTGTCTCAAAAAAAAAAATCTATAGCCATGAATTGTGGTAGGCAGCTGTAGTCCTAGCCACTCAGGAGGCTGAGGCAGGAGGATCACCTGAACCCAGGAGTTTGAGGTTGCTGTAAAGCTAGGCTGGTACCATGGCACTCCTATCCTGGGTGAGAAAGCAAACTCTGTCTTTAACAAAAACAGGAAAGAAAAAAAAAAAACATAAAAACTAAATAAAATAAAAATTTTTGTTTAAAAAGGAGAGAATGCTGGTTATCAGATTCTTTTGACCACCTCTCTACCTCCACAAAAACATGATATTCCAGGATATTCTAAAGGTGAAAATGAAGATGGAGGGAAGTATAACAAACAGTATATGAAGACAATAATAAACTTAAGTATTGGTAATTAAGTTCAAATGAGAAACAACTAAAGAAAGAAGTGATCCATAAAACACTATAAACTAGTGATTTTCAACCAGTATGCCACAAAAAAAATTTTTTAAGACAGAGTCTCACCTTGTCACCCTTGGTAGAGTGTCATGGAGTCCTAGCTCACAGCAACCGCAAACTCTTGGGTTGCAATTCTCTTGCCTCAGCCTCCCGAGTAACTGGGACTACAGGCTCCCACCACAATGCCCAGCTATTTTTAGAGATGAGGTTGTCACTCTGGCTCAGCTGGTCTCGAACCTGTGAGCTCAGGAAATCCATCAGCCTCGGCTTCCCCGAGTACTAGGATTACAGGCATGAGCAACCTAAACTGGTCTTGCCACAGAAAAAATTTTGAAGATTAACTAAATTATTTTCAAAAGAGTTCAAAGCAAAGTATTCTTTTTTTACTTTTTTGCATCAACATAATTTAAGTGTGCTGTGAGACAAAAAAAATGTTGGAAAACTTTTGTCTTATGGCACACTAAACATTTGTTTGTACCCTCTTATTAATCTGAAATTACAAAAAAAAATTTAAAGAGTTGAAAAATACTGCTAAAGACTAACTAACATTACCAAATGATTTGTAGAGTTTTTAGGTCATTCTAACACAGACTCAACTCCATTCTCAAGACATGCTGTCCACATCTTGAATACGAGAAAGAGATGCTGAAAAGACTTGATGGTTTATGTCTCTCCAGCTGGTCAACTGAAAAGAAGTGTTCAAAGGCCAGGCACGGTGGCCCACACCTGCAATCCTAAGCACTCTGGGAGGCCGAGGTAGGTGGATTGCCTGAGCTCACAGGTTCAAGACCAGCCAAAGCCAGAGAGACATCTCTAAAAATAACTGGGTGTGCCTCGGCACCTGTGGCTCAATGGGCTGAGGCGCCAGCCATGTATACCTGAGCTGGTGGGTTCGAATCCAGCCTGGGCCCGCCAAACAACAATGACGGCTGCAACAAAATGGCCGGGCATTGTGGGGGCACCTGTGGTCCCAGCTACTTGGGAGGCAGAGGCAGGAGACTCGCTTGAGCCCAGGAATTGGAAGTTGCTGTGAGCTGTGATGCCATAGCACTCTATCCAGGGTGACAGCTTGAGGCTCTGTCTCAAAAATAAATAAATAAATAAAAAATAACTGGGTGTTGTGGCGGGCGCCTGTAGTCCCAGCTACTCAGGAGGCTGAGGCAAGAGAATCACTTAAGCCCAACAGTTTGAGTTTGCTGTGAGCTAGGACACCAAGGCACTCTACAGAGGGTGACAAAAATGACTGAAACACTGTCTCAAAAAAAAAAAAGGTTTCAAAGAGCTGCAGCATTTCGAAGAGTGGTCATTCACAAGCAGGCCTGCAGAATCACCTCACTACTTCACCTGACTTTTGTTTCATCTTTTAAATTTCTAGCAGCATGGCAAGGATAAGTCTCATAGTAAGAGACCCATCTCTTTTTAAATCCAAATGGACAACTCCATTAAGACTTTGCAAGCTGACAGAGAAAAAAATAAAGATCAATTAATATGTCTATAAGATAACCTAGCATGCCACTGCAGACTGAGATCACCTTTTTATAAGGTGCAAGCCAACTTTTCCAAACAAGTTGTAATACTGTAGCACCAACATATGTATCAATAGGCATTTATGCATTTATCTAACCAAGCTTAAATATCACAAAGTAAATCACAACTGTAAATTCAACATATTTAAACATTCTTGCCCTGTGCTTCTTTGTATGAAAAAAATGATATGATTGGACTTGGTCATTTTAATTTATTTTTTTTTTTTTTTTGAGACTGAGTCTCAGTAGGTCACCCTTGGTAGAGTGACTAGGCGTCACAGCTCACAACAACCTCAAACTCTTGGGCTTAAGTGATTCTCTTGCCTAAGCCTCCCAAGTAGCTAGGACTACAGTCACCCACCACAATGCCTGGCTATTTTTTGTTGCAGTTGTCATTGTTGTTTAGCTGGCCCGGGCCAGGCTCTAACCCACCAGCCTCAGTGTATGTGGCTGGCGCCATAACCACTATGCTAAGGGCGCCGAGCCAACTTGGCCATTTTTAATAACCTCCCTCACATAATTCTTATGCAGGAGGGACATGAGCTACATTTTGAAAAGCAATCAACTACCAGGGGTTCCAACATTTTGGTTTCTCTGGACTTACACTGGGCATAAGAGTTGTCTTGGGCCACATATTAAATACACCAACACTAATGAAAGCGGATAAGCAATAAAAAGTTCTGTGCATAATTTTTATGGTATCCACCACCATAGACAAGCAAAAAGGTCCTCACATAATCTGCATGCAGGCCATGGGTTAGACACATCTGGCACAGTCCCTAGGATGTTCAAATGGTGGATGAATACAAAATAGTTTAAAAGATGCCAACCCTGATCAGAACAGATATTTAATTAGGGGTATGATAAATTAATACAAATTTTAAAATATTTTATACTAAACAGAAAATTTATTATACATCAAATTCATGGGATAGAGCCAACGATACTTAGGATAAGAAATATGTATACGAAAAAGAAAAAGAAAAAAATATGTATATGTTAGAAAAATAACAGCTAAACATTAAAACGCTATGTGGCTATTTCAAGACATTTAGAAGAACAAAATAGCCAGGCACGGTGGCTCACGCCTGTAATCCTAACAATCTGGGAGGCCAAGACGGGTAGATTACCTAAGTTCCCAAGTTTGAGACCAGCCTGAGCAAGAGCGAGACCTTGTCTCTAGAAATAGTTGGGCATTGTGGTAGGCACCTGTAGTCCCAACTACTTGGGAAGCTGAAGCAAGAGTATTGCTTGAGCCCAAGAGTTTGAGCCTGCTGTGAGCTGTGATGTCACAGCACTCTACTGGACAAAGTAAAACTCTGTCCCAAAAAAAAAAAAAAATTCCCACAGTAAAAAAATGAACTGCATGCCCAGATGGCACTGCTAGCAAATTCTACCAAAAAATTTAAGGAAGCAATAACACTTGACACAAAGATTTAAGAATAATTAAACACTCCCAGAGAATAGAAGCAAAGGGTACCTTCTCCAGCTTAGAATTCAGAATGAGCTAAATGCAAACAAAAGAGAGACAGAGAACCTAGAAATGTATAGAAACTGAAAACCATAAATTAATCTCACTCATAATTGTTGATGCAAAAATCTTTAAAAAAGAAAATATTAGGACCGAGCACACACCTGTAATCCTAGCACCCTAGGAGGCCAAGGCAGGTGGATTGCAAACTCTCAGGAATTTGAGATCAGCCTGAGCAAGAGCAAGATCCCATCTCTACTAAAAATAGAAAACCTAGCCTGGCATTCTTGGGAGCACCTATTGTCCCAGATACTCGGAAGGCTAAGGCAAGAAGATCCCTCAAAAGTTTGAAGTCAGGAATTTGCGGTTGTTGTGAGCTATGACATCATGGAACTCTACCCAGGACAGAGTGAGACTCTGCCTCAAAAAAATAAAAAAATAGAAAAAAATAGCGCATGCCTATAGTCCCAGTTACTCAAGAGGCTGAGGCAAGAGGATGTCTCAAGCCCAAGAGTTTGAGGTTGCTGTGAGGTATGATGACGCCATGGCACTCTACCAAAGTGCAAGAGTGAGACTCTTATCAAAATTAAATTAAAATTAAATAAAATAGGGAATTCACACTTAAGTTTTTTAAAAAGCCACTCAATGTAACTTACCACATTAACAGATTAAGGGAGGAAAATCATATCATCAAGTCAACAGATGTAGAAAAAGTGACATCTATTGATGATTTAAAAAAAGAATATAAGTAGTCTCGGTGCCCATAGCACAGTGTTTACAGTGCCAGCCACATACACCAAGGCTAGCGGGTTTGAATCTGGCCGCAGCCAGCTAAACAACTGCAACAAAAAATAGCTGAGTGTTGTAGCTGGCATCTGTAGTCCTAGCTACTTGGGAGGCTGAGGCAAGAGAATTGCTTAAGCCCAAGAGTTTGAGGTTGCTGTGAGCTGTGACGCCACAGTACTCTACCCAAGGTGACATAGTGAGACTCATGTCTCAAAAAAAAAAAAAAATATATATAAGCTAACAGAATGGAACTTGCTACTCTAAAAAAGATACATACCAAAGCCTATAATAAACACCATACTTAATGGTGAAACATCAAAAGCTTTCCCTCTTAGAAAAAGGAATGAAATGAATGATAGGATGGCTACTATCTTGCCTACTCAACATTGTGGTTGAGGTCCTGTCCATTGCATTAAGGCAAGAAAAAGTTATAAATATTAGCCAAGAAGAAAAAACTGATTTAAATACATTGTGATCAAAGAAATCACTAATTTTTTTTTTTTTTGGAGACAAAGTCTCACTTTATCGCCCTCAGTAGAGTGCCGTGGTGTCACACAGCTCACAGCAACCTCCAGCTGCTGGGCTTAGGAGATTCTCTTGCCTCAGCCTCCCAAGTAGCTGGGACTACAGGCGCCCGCCACAATGCCTGGCCTTTTGTTGCAGTTCAGCTGGGGCCAGGTTTGAACCCGCCACCCTCGGTATATGGGGCCGGCGCCCTACTCACTGAGCCACAGGTGCCGCCTAGAAATCACTATTAACACAGTTTCTTTCTTTCTCTCTCTCTCCTTTTTTTTTTTTTTTTTTTAAAGAGAAACAAGAGTCTTACCATGTTGCCCAGGCTGGATTCAAGCAATCCTCCCACCTCAGTTTCCTGAGTCTTTGGGAATACAGGTACGAGCCACCATACCCAAGTATAATTTTAAAGCATTTAACAAGATTGCTGAATAATAAAACATAAAGATATAATTTATTTTTATTCACCAGCAATTGTTAGAAATAAATTTTTACAAGATACATGATTTTGATAACATCAAAATAGGACAAATACCTGGAAGAAATTTAACAAAACATGTGCAAGACATTACTGAATGTACTGAGCAAAGGCTGACACAAAAATATGTGGTCTATTAATAATACATTTATGGAAATCTCAACAAGCAAAACAGTTTTATCAGTAATTTAGACATTTACGTTAATAATCTAAGAAAGTTCTATCCAAACAGCTACACCAAAATTCAGTACCATGGCAAAATCACATCTTTAAAGGAAACTAGCACTTGCTTGCAGCCTATTTATTATTTATAAGGTAATATGCATCAAGCTTTCCCAACAACATTTCTTTTAATCTTTCCATTTCATGGAAAAGGCACCTGAAGATAGAGCCCCTTGAGAGTCCCTGCCCAAGGTCAGAATCTGGATTCAAAAATGACCAGCCTAGCAATATCAGTAACTTCTATTTATTTGCATTTTTTATGCTCTACCTCTGATCATCTCATTCCCCTTCAAATGGTAGATGGGATATTCCCAACTATTCTTACCCCCATAATAGGATTAGCATCCCTGCCCATTGTCAGGGTTTAGCCCTGTGACACACTTTTACCAATGATAGGTGAGCAAGTGAGACACCAGCCACAAGTTTTAACTGAGTTGCGTTTGGATCAGGCCCTCCTTTTCCAGGTCTCTGACAAAGGCACATTCCAGACAGACACTCTTCTTTCAGTGTTACTTTTAATTAAAAAAAAAAAAAAAACTCTAAAAAACAACCTATTGTCTATTAAAGATAATAATTACAGACAGGTATGCCTGGTGGCTCACGTCTGTAATCCTAGCACTGAGGTGGGTGGACTGCTTCAGCTCAGGAGTTCAAGACTAGCCTGAGCAAGAGTGAGACCCATCTCTACTAAAAATAGGAAAATTAGCTGGATGTGGTGGTGGTGCCTGTAGTACCAGCTACTTGGAAGGCTGAGGCAGGAGGATTGCTCCAACCCACGGTACAAACTTATTTTCAACTTTGAAAATTCAAAGCAAGACCTTTTCTTTTTTTTTTTTAAGACAGACTCACTCTGTCACTCTGGATAGAGTGCTATAGCATGCATCATCTTTCTTCACAGCAACCTCAACTCTTGGACTCAAGAGATCCTCTTGCCTGGACTCCTGAGCAGCTGAGACTAGGGGGCACCCTCCAGAGCCACACATGGCTAGCTTTTCCATTTTTAGTACAGACAGGGTCTTGCTCTTGCTCAGGCTGGTCTCCAACTCCTAAACTCAAGGGATCCTCCCGCCTTGGCCTCCCAGAGTGCTAGGATTATAGGCATGATAAATCATTAGCATGCCCTGCAAACCTGTGAAAATATCAAACCTCAGAACTTTCCTCTTTCTGTGCAATAAAATCTCAGGGTCCTGAGCTCTGAGTAACCTGACCTTGTGTAAGTTAACCACTCTGTGTCTGTTTCCTCATTCATTGAAAAATTTAATAATATCTACTTCTTGGGCTATTTAAATAAGGTGACATATGTAAAGCACATGACTCGGCTCGGTGCCCGTAGCTCAGTGAGTAGGGTGCGGGCCACATACACCAAGGGTGGCGGGTTCAAGCCCGGCCTGGGCCTGCTAAACAACAATGACAACTGCAACTAAAAAATAACTGGGCATTGTGGCGGGCACCTTGTTGTCCCAGTTACCAGGAAGGCTGAAGCAAGAGAATCGCTTAAGCCCAAGAGTTGGAGGTTACTGTGATCTGTGACGTCACGGCACTCTACTGAGGGCTGTCATACAAAATGAGACTCTGTCTCAAAAAAGAAAAAAAAATAGCACATGACTCATAAATATACAATGAAAGTACCTTTCGTTACAACTATTATGACAGAAAACTAATGTAATTTCATCTATGAGAGAAAGGAATACATCACCAATGAAGCACTAACCACACCTCAGATTCCAGGCAATTTAAGACCCTCAGCAGTCCACAGACTCAACTATAAAAAGACCCTACAGCACTTTTAAGGCTCCTCACGATTATATTAGGCCCACCTGGATAATCCAGGATTAATCTACTTTAAAATAAACTGAGTGGTAATCTTAAATTACATTTGCAAACCTTAATTTACCCTTTATCATATTAACACGTTCACAGGCTCCAGGCGTTAGGTTAGTATAGATATCTCCAGGGAATATCTTAGTCTTTGTATCACTGTACAAGAATATTTAAGGCTGGGTACTTTATAAAGAGGAGGTTCATATAACTCACGGTTTTGTTGACTGAGCAGTTACGTGGCATGTGGCATGGCCTGGCCCTGGCCTCTGGCGAGGAGTTTGTGGCGAGGGCGAAGATCAAAAGAGAAGCAAACACTTGCAAGAAGCCAGGAAATTACCAGGAATATCCTGGCTTCACGACCAACTCCCACGGTAAATGGCCCATCCCCGAGAGAAAATTGATCCATCCTCACGAGAGCAAAATATCACTACCACAGAGAACACCAAACCATTTATGAGGAATCACCCCCCAATAACCTAAACACCTCCCACTAAGCCCCACCTCCCAACACTACCATACTGAGGATCAATTTTTGTTTTCTTTTTGTGAGACAGAGTGGCACTAGCGCCATGGCATCACAGCCCACAGCAACCTCAGACTCTTGGGCTTAAGCAATTCTCTTGCCTCAGCCTCCACAACGCCCAGCTGTTTTTTTGTTGCAGTTATTGTTTAGCAGGCCCGGGCCCAGTTCAAACCCACCAGCCTCCTGTGGCTGGTGCCATAACCACTGTGCTACCAGCGCTGAGCCCAGAGAATCAAATTTCAACAGGAGCTCTGGTGGGGACAAACTCTGTCTGAACCATAGCAAAGGGTCGTTATTCTACCTATCACACTGTGGTACTTCATATAAAATAATTCAGTATTTAATGACCTGGCTAAAACCCACAGCAGAATACACTGTGAACGCCTCTTTTCTAATCTTTTTTTTTTTTTTTTTTTTTTTTTGAGACAGAGTCTCACTATGTCGCCCTCGGGAGGGTGCCATGGCTTCACAGCTCACAGCAACCTCAAACTCTTGGGCTTAAGCGATTCTCTTGCCTCAGCTCTCAAGTAGCTGGGACTACAGGTGCCCGCCACAATGCCTGGCTACTTTTTTTGTTGTAGTTGTCCATGTTTGGCAGGCCCAGGCCAGGTTTGAACCCACCAGCCCTGGTGTATGTGGCACCCTAACCACTGAGCTACAGGCACCGAGCCATCTTTCCTAATCTTATACTCTGACTTTCCCTGTGGTTGATCAATATTCAGTCTCTTAAAGCAGAAATGTCCGTATCTATAGGAAGTGTACATAAATGAATAAATGCTCTTCCTGTTTATTCAGTACTGCCTGACAGGCAAGTCCCATGGAAATACATCAGACACAGTCTGCCCCCAAGGCACTCACCATCTAGAGGTAGGGATGAAGGAGTGGGTACAAAATAGAATTCCAAAAAACTGAAATCAGAGCTACTCTAGGGACCTTCGGAGTTCTGTGGAGCTGCAACTGAGGTTGCTGGTGAAGACTTTCCTAAAGAAGGCATTCAAGTAGAATGTTTATGGAAGAAAAGAGGATCAAGAGGATGAAAGCATAAGGCTCAGCGTGGAATACAGGGTGTAAGGAAGCAGCCATCAATGCTAGTGTGCATGGACCAAGACAGAGTAAGGAAGTGACTATAAGTTGCTGCATTCTACTGGAGAACATTATTTAAGAAATTAGGGCAGCACCTGTGGCTCATCGAGTAGGGCGTCGGCCCCATATACCGAAGGTGGCGGGTTCAAACCCGGCCTCGGCCAAACTGCAAAACAGAAAATAGCCGGGCGTTGTGGTGGGCGCCTGTAATCCCAGCTACTCAGGAGGCTGAGGCAAGAAAACTGCCTAAGCCCATGAGTTGGAGGTTGCTGTGAGCTATGTGACACCACGGCACTCTATCCAGGTAAAGTGCGACTCTTTCTCTACAAAATCAAAAAAAAAAAGGAAGAAATTAGAGGGAGAGGTGGAAACCTGCCTAGATGCGGAGAAGGAACCATAAAGTCTAAATCAAGAAAGAAAAAGTGGCCAAAACTGGGCACTGAGTTGAAAATAGGCAGAGTCCATTAAGAATCACCCTCTGGAGTTCACCATTAAGTCCCTAAGAGAGGCCAGAAAACAAACTGCAACAAATTGGGGGAGGGGCGAGGATAAGAAAGAGGATGGAAGGGGGAAAGAAGGAATACAACAGGGAAGTGGAGGACAAGATGGCAGGAGATGAGCGAGAGGAAGGGGAAAAGTGGGAAGGAAGAAATGAGGGAACTTTTCTGAGCCCCACCAGTAACTGTACTTGTACGTTACTGTATAAGGAATGAATGTTAGTTGAAAACTCTGTCACTGTTTATAAGATTCTCTTTTTAGTAGTCAAGTATTGAAAAGAACCAGTATGTAGGATGATCCTACAACAGGTCAGGCATAGTAGCTCATGCCTGTAATCCTACCACTTGTGATTGTGAATTAAGCTGCTACAAACATTCAAGTGCAAATGTCCTATGTTAAAAATAAGTTTTTTCTTATTTTTATTTTTTCTTTATTTTATTTTTTCAATCCTTCTTGATCTCAGGAGTTTGAGACCAGCCTGCGCAAGAGCAAGAAGAATGCGTCTCTACTAAAAATAGAAAAATTAGAAAATTAGCCAGGCATTTTGACAAGCTCCTGTCGTCCCAGCTACTCAGGAGGTGAGTTCGAGGTTGCTATGAGCAACCACGGCACTCTACCCAAGGCAACAGAGTTAAGACTGTCTCAAAAAAAAAAATTCTGCAATAATCTTGGACACATTTGTAGACCAAGGAAGGAGAAGAATCAGCGGAAATAGAATGCTAAACAATGTAAGTCATGAACAAAATGCTAGCTAAAGTAATTTCGGGAGGAGATAAAATGGGTCAGAATCAAGAGCACAGGTGGAAAGGTCAACCTTGAGCAAGCCGTGGAGGATCCTTTTCTAGAGAGTGAGTAGACATACCACTACCCAAAAAAATTAGGAGAGAGGAGGCCAGAAGCCATGGCTCATGCTTAGAATCTTAGCACTCAGGTAAGCCAAGGCAGGTGGATTGCTTCAGCTCATGAGTTTGAGACCAGCCTAGCAATATCGAGATCACACTTCTACTAAAAACAGGAAAAACTAGCACCTATAGTCCCAGACACTTGGGAGGCTGAGGCAAGAGAATCGCTTGAGCCCAAGAGTTTGAGGTTTCTGTGTGCTATGACACCAAAGCAGTCTACCCAAGGAGATAGAGTGAAATTGTCTCAAAAAGGGGGTGTAAGGAGAGGAAATTGCTTTCTATTCTTCCGGGCAAAAGGGAGATTCAGAAAGGGAAAGCCCCAAAGCCACAGATGCTGGTGTGGGTGCAGAGAGAAGGGATCATTTACACACTGTTGGTGAGATTCCAAACTAATACAACCTTTTTGAAAAACAGTATGGACAATCTCCAAAGAGCTAAAGAGTAGACCTTCCATTTGATCTCACAATCCCATTACTAGGTATCTACCCAGAAGAAAAAACTTATTTTGCACTTGCACTCAAATGTTTGTAGCAGCTTAATTCACAATCACAAAAATGTGGAAATAACCCAAGTGCCAGTCAACCCATGAACATGAACAGATAAACAATGTAACATGTATACCATGGAACACTATTCACCCATACAAATGGAGACTTTACACCTTTTGTATTTTCCTGGTTGGAGCGGAGCCAGAGGAACATTCTTCTCAGTAAAGTATCTGAAGAATGGATAAACAGGCTGGGCACAGTGGCTCAAGCCTGTAATCCTAGCACTCTGGGAGACCAAGGCTGGTGAATTGCCTGAGCTCAGGAGTTCACCGGAGCAAAGGGAGACCCCGTCTCTACTAAAAATAGAAAAACTAGCCAGGTATAGTGGTACACACCTGTATTCCCAGCTACTTGGGAGGTTGAAGCAAGAGGATTGCTCAAGCCCAAGAGTTTGAGGTTGCTGTGAGCTGTGATGCCAGGGCACTAACCCTATGGCAACTGAGACTATCTCAAATTAAAAAAAAAGAAAAAAGACAGGAATAGAAAAACAAGCATCCTATGTACTCTATACTAATTTGAAACTAGCAGATGAACAACTACAGGCCCACAAAAGAGGAAAAACAAAATTAAATTCAGGAAGGGGGAGAAGGCACTCAGTGAACTGCCACCTAATGGGTACATTGTAAGAGTTTATGGCATACCTCCTGAGTGAAGGACTCAAATGACATCCCCCACTCTCACTAACAAATGCAAACAATGTATCCTAATTGCATGTACCCTTATAGTAATCTGAAATTTAAAAAAAAAATAGGAGGGAAGGCTATGAAACAGGAAGGGAGTGACAGAGTCTCACTCTGTTGCCCTGAATAGTGTGGTGGCATCATAGCTCACAGCAACCTCGAACTACTGGCCTCAGGCAATTCACTTGCATCAGAGTCCGGAGGAGCTAGGACCACAATGCCCAGCTATTTTTAGAGACGGGGTCTCTGCTCTTGCTTAGGCTGGTCTTGAACCTGTGGGCTCAGGCAATCCACCCGCCTTGGCCTCGGAGTGCTAGGATTATAGGCATGAGCCACTGCACCTGCCAAGAGATCGTCCTTGATTAAAATAGTAGAAGTAATTGTACAAATCGGGATTTAAACAAAGAATAGTAATAAGTGGTCTCAGTATATAGTTTAACCTTAAAGCAGCTCTGTTACCCTAGGTAAGTCAGTTAAACCTCCCAAGGTATACCTTTAAAAGATTAGGATTTGATAAAATGATCCCACGGTCCATTTTAGCTCTACATTTCAGTACTTTCAAGAACAGACAGAGCTCCTAACATAAGCCTAATGTCAGCCTACCTACCAAAACCAAAAGCAAAAAGAGAACAAAACTCAAGGTGTATATAATTTAAATACCCTTGGGCCATTTTTACAGGTTGCTGGGTAGCTGCAACAAACAGATGGTTACTGCTAACAAGGGGTGCATTAGACCATAATTGATGCCTTTACAGCTCTTTGCTATTTATAAACAGTCTTCACACATGAAATGTTCTATGTGATTCCCACAACAGCTACTGCACTATTCTACCCATTTTCTAGTTGAGAAAACTGAGGCTTGTAGAAGTTGATGATTTAGTTACCCAAGGAACCAAGCAGAGAATGACAAACCTACTTGAACCTAGGTTCTCAGGACTCCAAATCACTGTTTGTTGTTTTCATGCTGTTTAGTGCTCTTAGACACTGACACACAGGAGTCAAAATAAAGCTGCAAAATTTTATTCTTTTAACTGATCCTGGCAATATACCATAGAACCTCTGTAAATTGACCACCCAAGGGACTGTAACAAATTTGTCAACATACAGAGGTGGTCAACATAAGGAACTAGACCTACTGTACACTGAGAACATGTGGTGCATGTCAAGCTATGAAAACTAGGTCAACGTGAGGTGTTCAGTGTAGGGAAGTGGTCAACTATGTAGGTTCTATTGTTGTTTACTGAAATGCATCTACAACTTTAATTTCCAAGTGATAAATGATTAACTGTACTCCAAAGAACAGAGATAGAAAGGATTAGTATTCAACTTTTTTTTTTAGAGACAGAGTCTCACTTTCTCGCCCTCGATAGGGTGCTGTGGCGTCACAGCTGACAGCAACCTCCAGCTCCTGGGTTTAGGTGAATCTCTTGCCTCAGCCTCCCGAGGAGCTGGGACTACAGGGGCCCGCCACAACGCCTGGCTATTTTTTTGTTGCAGTTTGACTGGGGCGGGGGTCAAACCTGCCACCCTCGGTATATGGGGCCGGCAACTTACTCACTGAGCCACAGGTGCCACCCAGGATTCAACTATTTCAATGTCCTCATTTTCAGGATGAGGAAACAAGAATTCCCTCCTAGGACAAATGGAAGCAGAGCCAAAACTAGAACTCAGGGCCGCTGCTAGCCCTGGGGCTCTCAGCGGTGTCTACGTCTTCCAAAGCTTCAAATGAAAGTTAACAACAGAATTGCTCCTTAAAAATGAAATGGTTCAAATTTAAATAATTTGAGGGGCTCAGTCTCTTGTTTTTACATGTGCAAACCATATGGACACTGCCTATTAGTGGTATTAGAATTCTCTGGAGCAAATTCTCTTCCCAAATGGGAGTGTTTGTAATGACAGTCATGCCTCATTTTACTACCAAAGAGAAGTAAATGTGTCCAATAAGGAATTCATCTGAGCTGAGTTTTAAGTCAACTAAAATGGCTTCTATTACCATTTTCCACCTACAAAGTGTTTTCTAGACAAATTAAAATTGAAAATCTGAAAAAACGAAATGAAAATATTTTGAAGAGGACCATATTGTCTATGTATTCCCATTTTCCTCCTTTGGAAATATTGTAATGAGTCAGCAGGTGCTTATTACCTAAATTGCTTTTTATCATGAAACCGAAAAATGTTTAATGTTCAAACAGAAGACACCATGAGACTAGATGAGGACATGCAAATGAAGTACATTATGAAATTGCAGGTCCCACTGTACATGTTTCATGTAGGGAAAAAAACGTATGAAACTTCCATTAGACAATAGGGACTCAAAGACAAAAATGCCTGAGGGAAAAAAAGGAGCTCTTCTGAGATGAGCTGATAATCTGATTTCCTTCCCTCAAGGCCTCTGGGGAACTCTGGGATCATACTAATGAGACTTGCCAAGGATTTCTACTAAGGAAAAGAGACCAGCAAATCTTTATGGTGAACTCGTAAAGACTAATGTGACAGATGGAACTACTCTCGTTTGCTCAGTTCTGGGGAGGAGGAGGCTAAGAGATGTTAGGCTGAGGGTTTCTAGAAAGCAGAGTGAGATCTATAATTCCACGGGGCTTTGGAGCTGTTTTTACTAGAGTAGGAGTGTTCCCCTCAAATACATAACCAGTTTTCTCTGCAAAACAGTTGCCAAGAATTTGAAATTAAAGGGACAGAAGGATAAGTCAAAAGCCCCAAAGGGCAAAATTCAATCCCCCACTGGTTTTCAGGACTAAGAAAATAAAGATCCTCCAGGCTTTCAATCAAAATACCAGGAGAGGCCAGGGTGGTAGCTCACACCTATGATCCCAGCACTCTGGGAGGCCAAGGTGGTTGGACTCCTTGAGCTCAGGATTTCAAGACCAGCCTGAGCAAGAGTTGAGAATCCATCTCTATTTAAAAAATTGAAAAACTAGCCAGGCATTTTCGTATTCTTGTAGTTCTCATGTGTAATAATGTTTTATTCTGCGCATTGTATTGAAAAGAACCTTATAGCTCTAGATTGTATTTTACTCCATGTGTCTCAAAAGAAACAAACAGGCAGCACCCATAGCTCAGTGGGCAGGGTGCTAGCTGCATGCACCGGGGTTGGTGGATTCAAACCCAGCCCAGGCCAGCTGGAACAAGGATGACAATTGCAATAGTAACAACAAAAGAAAGCCAGGAATTGTGGTGTGGTAGGCACCTATAATCCCAGTTACTTGGGTGGCTGAGGCAGGAGAATCGCTTAACCCCAGGAGTTTGAGGCTGCTGTGAGCTGTGATGCCACAGCGCTCTACCCAGAGTGATAGCTTGAGACTCTGCCTCCCAAAAAGAAACAAACAAACAAACAAAAAAAAATCCAGGAGACCCATGCTAGACAACCACAGCTGGATTGAATCTTTCTAAAACTGCAAACTGAACAAAAAAAAAATAAAAAATAAAACTGCAAACTGCCCTTGACTTAGCTCAGTTCTCAATGGAGTGAGGGCAACCAGCCCCTCACTGTATTTACCTACTACATGAAAAGACAGAAAATCTTCCATGGAGCAAAATATAACCTAGAGCTAATAAGGTTCTTTTCAATACAATGTGCAGAATAAAACAAAACATTATTATACATGAGGACTATAAGAATATGTAACCAATATTCTAGAGAAATTAAGACTATAGATACAGAGTCACAGATAATCCAGGTATTAGATTTAGTAAACAGGACCTTTAAAATTACTATAATCAGTTAAAAGAGAAAAAAGAAGAAATAGGTGAAAAGATGGAGAGTTTCTTTTTTTTTTTTTTTTGAGACAGAGCCTCAAGCTGTCACCCTGGATAGAGTGCCGTGGCATCACAGCTCACAGCAACCTCCAATTCCTGGGCTCAAGCGAATCTCTTGCCTCCGCCTCCCAAGTAGCTGGGACTACAGGCGCC
>CAUYRH010063376.1:0-10201 GCA_963574655.1 Perodicticus potto | reverse complement strand
GGCCCGGGCTGGATTCGAACCCGTCAGCTCAGGTGTACGTGGCTGGCGCCTTAGCCCGTTCAGCCACAGGCGCCAAGCCCCAACCTTGTATTTTAAAATAAATAGAGATTCACAGAAAGTGGCAGAAATAGTGCACCGAGTCCTGGGTACTCTTCACCCGGGGAGTGAACCCTGTGGAGTAAAAGTGTCCTTTAGGTGTTAAGTGGGGCCATGGAAGAGATTTTGTGGGTTCACACTGAGTTGTGTTTTCATGCCCCAGCTCTACCTGCTGGCTGTGTTACCTGGGACAGTCACTTTACGCTCCTGCCCTCATGCTGCCAGATGTTTTGTGAACTTCCCCCTGAGGCCCTGAAGCAGGAGTCAGGTAGATGGGCTACCCTCCGCAGAGGGGGACAGAACCTACAAGGGGAGGTGCTGGCAGGGCCGGGCTCCCTCTGGCATCCCGGGAGGAGCCCTGCTGGCCTCTGCCCAGGTGCTGCCATACCCTGGCAACGATCAGGGCATCTGTCTGGGCTCATGGACACATCACTCTAACCTCTGCCCCCGTCATCATGGGGCTTTCTCTTCTGCATGTGGCTGTGTCCTCTCCTGTCCTTGTAATGACAGCAGTCATATTGGGCTTAGGGCCCACCCCACTCCAGGATGGCCTCGTCTTAACTCCCATCCAGCTTGCTTCTGCAAAGACCCTATTTCGAAATACGGTCATGTTCAGAGATACCAGGGTTAGGACTTCAGTTTATCTTTTAGGGGGACACAATTCAACCCACGGCAAGCACTGACCAAACAGAAAGAGGGAGGTGTTAGGGGAGAGGGCCAGGGGACCCCGCCACCACCTCCGTCTCTTCTCGGGAGCCCCTCCTCCCTGGTTTGAATGAGGTGCTGCTGGCAAACTCGAGAGAGGCAGTAACAGGCGAGCTCTTCTATTATTGTGGCTGCCGGCGCTCCAGGACCAACTGGGTTTACAAAAATAAAGTTGTATCATCTGCTGCGTGTACCACATCCCCTAAAACAGGTTATTAAGGGGAAGTGGGGAATATTGGAAGCAGATGGAGGGGTCCTTGATTTGCATAAGGTGCCATTTCCATGGCTCAGAGCCTCCATGGAGGGAAGAATGTATAGAAATACACATACGTAAGCCCTTGCTTGGGAAACAGAGATGATCCACCACGAAAATAGACATGGGAGAGACAAGCTGGAGGGTAGGGGGTGGGGAGGGCTAGCCGGGAGAGGCCCCAAAGCAAATCTGGGCGCCGGGCACAGAAGTACCAGGCACAGCTGTGGAACTGCGCTCCCTCCGTTCTTTTTTAGTGCTGAGATTTCAGTGATGGTGGATCTTATACGTGCAATGGCAGGATGGGTGTTTCCAGAATACCCAGCTTTTCTTCTCTCCTAGAAGGGCAACTGGGGAAAGAAAAGACAGAAAGGAAAGAAAAGGTAGGGCACAGCTTCCACCAGGCTGAGCAGAAGATCCTGGAGAAGGGAGGAGCCGTGGGTTCATGTCTCCCGTGCAGACAAGAGGAGCTAAGAGATCCTCCTTGGTCTGGGCAGGTGGCCGAGGGCCATTCTGTGCACAAAGGCAGAGGTGACAGAGTGAGGGGGGAGAAGATGGGGTCCTGCCAGTAGAGAAGTGAGGCTCAGGGCCCTGAGTGTGTGCTAGGGGGACGGATACCTGAGCCGTGGGATTGTCTGTGATAGGGCTGGTAGGTGTCTAGTGAGTCTGCTGGCATGGGGTCCTTCTGTGTCCATTTGCCTCTTAGCCTTGCTGGCTGAGGTGCTAACTTAGGAAAGGACTTATCTGGTGTCACACAGGGGTTTTATCCAAATCCTCTTATGTGCTTGGTTCTTTCACCCCACACAGGGTTGAGGGGTGAGCAGGAGAGTCCCATGTGAACAAAACCCTCTGCAGAGAATGAGGCAACCTGGCTTGTGTGTGCTATGGCCCGGGTCAACAGAACTGAGTGCCAGTGTCCCCTTTCTTCCCAGCCACTGTCCTTGGTTTGACTGGGATGGCCGTACCTCTCCCCAATGTCCTTTGCTCTGGTCAAGCATTCTACAGACCAGGGATGCTTCCTGTTTTATGACCTGGTCCAAGAGTGGGTCTGGGGGCCACTCTGGGCAGTTTGGCCACTGTCCTGACACACATTCTTTGTTAGGGCCTGGCAATGGGAGAGACGGAGCCCTTTGGTGACTCCTTAGGATTTGAAGGTGACAGAGGGTATGGATGACAGCCATGGGCTGTCCTCTCTTTTGGGAAGGAAACCACTTGGCTTGATGTCATAGTTGGTTCCATCTTGTAGATGAGCTGGTATCATGGAAAGTCACATGGGCTCTGTTCCCTGCATGGCACCTCTGGAAGGTGTTCATAGCTGCTTCCCTCTACGGGGTCTGTTTGTTGCTGGGTAGAGGTGCCCGGTGGGGGAGGGATCTCCATTCCTGGCCCCTACATGGGGCCACAGGACTCATTGGTTCTTCCCAGTACGCCGTGACTGGGTATGGATGTTGTTACTTCCAGGCAAGGTGGTGGAGCACATGGTGTGTGGATCTCCTGTCCCTGGAGCTATAGCCCAGTGTTGTCAGGCCAAAGGCTAGGCTGACAGCGGCTGGAGCCCAGCCTGGAAGCTGCTCAGGGCTCTGAGTCCCCGCATGGGCACAAACCTTTGAGCTGTGACCAAGCGATGGGTGTCAGTCAGACGTAGGTGACTATTTCAGCAGTGCCTCTCCTACCGGGTGGTAGGTCATCAATTCCCATCCTGGTGGGGGACTTCCCTAGCGTTTTGCCAGTTATCTCAAGAGATTGGGCAAGACTTCTAAGCAAAAATGTATTTTTATTCCTTTTGAATTGAAATTTACATGTAGAGCATATATGCAAACACGGAAACAGATCCCCAGTACAAAAATCCAAGCTTAGAAAGATAGATGATGGTTATCAATATTATAATATACTTCCCAAAGAATTCCAGCAAAGTTCCTTTAGATGGTGACCTCTCAGTGGGCAGAGAAACTTCAATTAGATTTATGCATCTGTGATTGCTGAAAACTTTTCCAAGGTGCAGATGATTCTTGGTGCAAAATTCAAGCTGATAGTGCCAGGGCACAGCCTGTCCTGAAAAATTGGGATTTATTTTCTTGGAAATGAGGACCACAGTCTTCCTCACTTTGGTAAACTCATCTGGAATGTGGTGAATCCAGGTGATCTTGGGCTCTGGTGGGCACTTGTTTTTGGCAGACCGGTGATTCCTGCCCGCTGTGCTCCTTCTGACATTTTGCCCCCAGGGGATATTTGGCAAGGTCTGGTGCTATCTTTGGTCATCACAGCTGGGAATGGCATGCTACAGGCATCCCACGATTCCAGGCCGGAGAAGTTTCTCACACCTTACAATGTGCGGGATGTTCTGGGCTCAAATGTCAACAGTGCCAGGGCGGGACTTCCAGGGCCAGCCAGCAGGTGGGAGGCATGGCTGGGCTCTGTTTGTGGTAGAGCTCATGAGAAGAATATGCTAAAGCAGGGTGACAGGGCACTTGGTCTGACAGGGAATCATATGCTATGCAGGAATCCTTGCTGTCCAATTACGTGACCCTGTCGGTCTTGAGTACTTGGTGACATAGAGCAAGTCAAGGCCTGGGGAGACTGGACTGGGACCCACCATGACGCCTAAGTCAGAGACAGCTTCTCCTCCATTTGAGGCTCCTCCTTCCTGCTCCTAGGGCAGAGGGCTTTTCTTGCAAACACAATGCCCTGTGCTTGGTATAGACTCTGAGCCTTGCTAGGAGCTTTGTGCCTTGTGGGGTGGAAGGGCAAGGGCTTCACAATTTAGAGGTGACAACCAGAGACAGGGAGCAGGGCAGAGGGATGTTTCTGCAGAATCCAAGGAAGTGCTTTGGTGGAAAAATCCTGGGGTAGGCCCCGGTGCTGACCAGAGAGCAAAGGTGTGCTTTGTGAGAGCCTGCTGCCTGCACCCAAGCTGGGGGAGGGGAGGCCGCCATGGAAATCGGAGAGCTGCTTGCCTGTGTTAATGCCGAGACAGCATGTTTGTAAATATTGGTTCTAGGGAAGTGGCTCGGAACCTGCGGCATGTCTGCCGTGTGTTGGTAAACCTGCCCAAACACTATTGTCTGCAGTACCCTTCTGTCACTCATTTTTTAAATCCAAATGGTGAGCAGGATTATTTTATTTTCAGAACTCCTGGGCTCCTGTCTCTGGAGGGAAACTAGAAGGTTCCCAGCACAGAATAGGGGACCACAACAGGATCTTAGGGATAATTTAACCCGTCCCTGGTTTTAGTAATGGGGAAACAGAAGGCAGAAAGGGACAAGTGACAGGCTGGTCAAGAAAGCCTCCAGTCTCCCAGGAAAATGCCTTTTCTACTAGAGGGTGTGAAACCTCCTGACCCCTCAAAGTGTGCCTGACAGCACGTTTTGGTGCACAGAGGCCCAGAGGTGGAGTGAAATTAGGATGTGGACGGCTGTGGGCAGCAGGATATCAGGGTGCCAGCCTTTTTTGTAGGCCTTCCTGAACAAAGGACCACTCAAAATCCACTGCCTCATTTGGAAAGTGTCTTTTATCAGTTTTGCATTTCATCAAATTATGTTAATTTGCATATTTGCCTGTTTCACTGCCACCCCCCTATGGGGTTGTGGGTGCCAAGGGTGGGCAGCTCATTTTACCCCTCCACTGCTGGCATCTGGGCACCAGCTCTGCCCCAGTGCAGTGACTGTCTGTGACTCAGTGGGTCCTTGATCATGTCACTTTGATCAGCTCATGGGGACGCCTGAACTCAAAAGAGAGGGAGAATCACCACTGAGAACTCTGGTCTTTTCACCACCAGGAGTGTGAGAAGAGTCACGGAAGCTTCCGGTGTTCTGGGGATGTGTCTGAGAGTGCAGAGCGACCTTTCCTTCCTCCCGTCCATTTTCTGCCCTCTGAACATGTGGGGCAGTGTGTTTGGTGGTGACATTTAGGCAAGTTTAGTTTGATACTTGAAAACATTTAAACTTTTCTTTTTAGATTGTGATAAAATTACATGACAGAAAGCTTACCGTCTTAACCATTTTTAAGTTCAGTGGTACTGAATTCACATCATTGTGCAACTGTCGCCGCCATCCATCTCCAGATCTTTGCCTTCTTCCCAAACAGAAACTCTGTCCTCATTAAATGACAGCTCCCCATGTTCTCCATCCCTCAGCCCCCGACAACCCCCATTCCGCTTTCTGCCTTTATAGATTTGACCACCCTCAGGCCCTCCGAGTGGAGTCACAAGGTATGTGACCTTTTGTGACCGTCTCATTTCACTGGGCATGATGTCTTCGAGGTCCAGCCATGTGGTAGCAGGTGGCAGAATGTCCTTTCTTTCTGGGACCGAGCTCTACTCTTTGGCTCACATCACCACCTGATGTGAACACAACCACAGATATCCTAACCACTAGGGGGACAAACATCCTAACCCAGTGGTTCTCAACCTTCCTAATACCGCGGCCCTTTAATACAGTTCCTGTGGGTTGCGACCCACAAGTTGAGACCTGCTGTCCTAACACCTGCTTTCAGCTCTTTTAGCTCCACATCCAGAAGTGGAATTGCTGGATAAGGCACTCAGACTTCATCATTATCTTTGACTTCTGTGTCTGGAAATTGGTTCATGTATCACGGGGGTAGGCTCTGGTAGGATGCAGCTCCCTTCCGCCTTCTCCTCACTGCCCTGGAAGGCCAGGTGCTCTGAGAGGACAAATACAGCATCCGTGTGGCTGCACCCCTGCCCCGAAGGTGCACACAGCCGGAGGTGCTTCTAGTGTGACAGCCCCGCTTCCTTTAGTGGAAGGGTGGAAAGGATGAAAGCCCACAGCGGACAGGTGACTGGCCCCACTCTGCTCTCCGCCCTCTTACCTGTTCATGTGTTTCATGGGCACCTTCTCCATGTCGCTCTGCTGGGGGAGGGGGTTGCACACACATGTCAGAGACCGTCCCTGGCCTCTAGCCATCCGTGTTTAGTGGGCCCTCTGGGCGAGTGAGCATCTCAGATGCATGCCTGAGAGTTGGTGGGATTTGGACGTGGGAACATTGCATGGTCACCTGGCAATTCTTCTCAAGACTGAGGGGACTTTCCCTCAATGCACTCAAGCAGCTCTTTATGTAGAATATCTCCTCTAGATGAATACTGAATACGGGGTGCTGTCTTGCTCCTGTTTAGGAGATCCCACACCTCTGAGCCGAGTTGCCTACCCTCTCCCGGAGGGGAGGTGGTGTCAGTGTGCGTGTCAGGGCGAGGGGACTTTACTTAAAATGATATCACCTTAACACACCAGAGGGCGTTCCCTGAAGATAGTTGGAGTGAACCAGACTGAGGGACAAAAGGAAGCTCGGGGTAGGTAGGGGATGGCCCCTCCGGCTCCAGCCCAGGTGCAGGCAGAGTTTCTGTGTCTGTAGGTGGAGTCTGGACCTTGGGCACTCGGGTAGGGTTTTAAGGAGGGCACGGTCTCTAGAGGCTCTTGGACTTGGGGCTCAGGAATGCCGTCAGCCAGACATCACCACACATGGCCTCTGGGGCACCAGAGAACGGAGGTGAGGACTGGTGCGTGGAGAGCCGCGTGGAGCCGTGCAGTGCTCATGAACACCGTTTTTCATGCACTGGAGGCACTGGCAGAGTTTAGGAGCATTTCCACCGGTCTGAGTTCCTCTTCTGGGTTCTTCCATGCACTTGGCCTCCCCGGCCTCCTTCCTGGGGCTGAGACCAGCCAGTCAGCGACACAGAGGGCAGGGGCAGTGGAAGGGCTTCCTTTGCCACTCGCTGGCGACCTGACCCTGGATCGGGGATTCACTGAACACTCAGGCGTCTGCTTCCTGCTAAATGGGTTTTACAATCAAAGGTTAAACTATATAGGATTTGTAATGACCTGAAATAATTCACCTATTTAACAGAAAAGTACACTAAGAATATATAAATACGCAGTCCTAGGAGGACCCTGTGGTGCACTCTGTGCCCTGGCGCTCTTTCTGCGGTGGCTCTGCCAGCATGTGCTGAGTTAGACAATGGATAATGCCCATTGATCTCGTAATCCCACTTCAGGAAATGCAGAGCCACGAAGTTGCTAAAAATGCCTGGACTTATTTGCCCAAGGATGGCGATAGCCGTAGGGCAGCGGAAATACCAGGCCATCCCGATGCCCGTGAGGTGGGAAGTTGTTAAACTATACACGTATCACCAGCGAGTGACAGATACACTGAGTGTATGCTTGCATGGAATAATCTATTGAAATAATATCAAATTTAAGACCGGGGAGTATGAGACAGAGTCCTGACAGCTGTGTGTGCAGGTTGATGTTGGAAGAACCACGCGCTCCTTATTCACCCAGCAGCTGGAAGTGGAGGGCTGCCGGCCCTGGGATCGGCCCGTGAGGACAGACCTGGTCCCTGCCCTGAAGGGGCTGCTCTTTGTCCAGAGCAGGGTCACCTGAGTCGGCCACTGCAGTCCTGGGCCAGTGACCAGAGCCGTGCAGGGTGGGCACCCCAGGGACAGGTGGCTGAGGAGGGGTGGGGAGAAGTGTATGACTGGGCACACAGGCTAGGACATGGAGTGCACAGAGTCCAGGGCAGCAGGCGAGAGAGTGATGGGCAGGAGGGGACAGGCTGGGGGGCGTGTCAGAGCAGGGGCTGCTGGTTGCTGAGACCCGCAGTGGACACCTGCCAGTTTCCCATTTTAAGATTGTTTTGGTTACGGTTATAATCCACATGCCATACAATTCACCATTTGAAGGGTACAGTTCAAGGGCTTTTAGGGCATTCACAGAGCTGTACCCCCCATCCATTTTAGAACACCCCCCAAAGCCACCCTGTGCCCACAGCCATCACCTCTCACACCTCGTGTCTCCCCCAGCTCCTGGTAACCCCTAATCTACCCTCTGTCTGTATGGGTTTACCTGTTCCAGACATTTCATACACAGGGGCTCATATGTGTATAAAAGGCGGGACAATTAAGTTCTCAAACTCATTCTAGAAAGAGTGCTACATCCCTTATTCTTATCACTGTGGTCACCCAGATGGCCAAGGGGAGCACTTTGAAGGCCACCAAAGTCACATCCAGCAGTGATGTAGGGAGCTCTTTTTCTGGGATGAGTTCTCAAATTTAATTGTCCAACCTCGTATGTGACTAGTTAGCACAACAGCTGCAATTTTATTTTATTCCTCAATTGCCACTAATGTCTAATTTGGCACTAAATACTTCTAAGAGAAAAGGGACGTGAGTCTTTCTAACGTCGCAAAGGAAATTCAACTCCTTCTAAGAAAAATGAAGAACCATGTTTAGAATGAGGGCTTGGGCGAGAAGGACGTTGGAGTCTCAGAGATGGAGTTTCTTCCCCTTGTTTGTCTCTTGGAAGGCTCGAGCGAGGGAAGAGCCTCAGCGTGCCCCTCTCTGTCCCCATACACTCAAAACAGAGTCCACCCCAGGTCAGTGACAGGGGGAGAGGCGAGGTGCAGGAGGGTCTGGGAGCTGCCTGGCACACAGGGTCGCTGGGGATCACAAGCAGAGAAGGGAGTTTAAATTCCTGCCTCTCCTCCTGCACCCCCTCTGCCTGGGTCCCTGGGCTCACTGGTGTGGAGCCAGGCCCTGCCTTGCTGTGGCCGTTCCTCACTCTGGGTACATGGAGGTCAATGATTCCCTGAGAGGGGCGTGCAGGGCTCAGTGCAGACCTGGGCGCCGCCCCCGTCTATGCAATGCCGCTGTCCTGGCTGTGCTTGTATGCTCCCTTCCTCCTGCACTGTTGCTTCTGTTTCTCCCCTGGGCTCAGGGTGGGCAGGCTGGAGCAAGACCCAGCATCGGGGAGCATTCACTGTCCCCCACCTGTGTCCCCCATGCCCAGGCCCAGCCACAAAGCCCAGCCCCTCTGGCCGGAATCTCTGCGCTAACTGGCATGTGGCTGCTTCCTGGTTTGGAGTGGGCTCTTTTGTCCCCATTCCCATTTAGGGTATTTGCATTTTTTGAAAAAGCTATTTTTGAGTTCTTCCTATTAGGACATCAATGATCCTTATTATAGAAAAATGAAAAAATACCAAAAATAAGATAAAAGAAAAAAGATCACTTATCATCCTGTTTCCCCAAAATATAAAGACAAATGTGTCTTTCAAGGATTTGTTGAGCTCTCACTATGTTCTAGGCACAATGACGCAGAAGTGAGTGAACCAGAGGATGTCCCTGCACTGGGACACCCTCGCGCCACTGGGAGCCCTGTCCCCCTCTCGTGGCTTTTCTGAGCCTTTTGCTCTGGGTGAAAGTCAATTCCAATTTGTTTAACTAGTTAATTTGGGAAGCCCCTTGCTCAGGCAGCATGCACCAAGCGCTGACACTTCTTCTGCCTGGTCTCGGCAGGACCAGGCCTCCTCCCTGTGTTACCTGCCAGCCCTGAGTCCCCATGAGTGGCGGAGCTGGTGCCAACCGTCTCCTCATGGTGGCTAAAGGGCAGGGGCCACATCAGCCCTTTTTAATTGTGTGATTGCTGCAGGTGGATGACACCATGAAATAACACCCACCCCACGGACCCTATGGTGCACACCAGACCCCTGTGTTCCCATGGTCTGGTGGGTTTCGTGTTTCTGCTGCGGGAGCTGACTATGTGGGTGTCGCTCTGGAGCTGGGAAGTTCTTCCCAGCTCTAATTCCCCCTAAGCCTGGCTCGCCTGGGCCAGCCACATCCCTCTGCAGGCCCTTATGGCAGAGGAGGGGCTCTGGGAACAGAGTCCGAGTTCTTACTGCTTCATCCACTCGGATGACGAGGCGGGTCTGCAGGACAGAGACCCTGGAGCTCTGGCCTTGGACCCTGGGCCACCCTCTGCCCTCCTGAGAGGAGAGTGGTGGCTCCACATGGTTCTCTCTCCTGCCCTGTGGGCTTCTCTACTGGAGGAAGCCAGACTTCTGGCCTCACTTGGCCTATGTCTCTTTCCTTGTGCAAAAGGAGGGCATCAGACCAGCTGTCCAACATACCTTCTGCCAGGGGACCTTGGGCTCTGGGTGGGTCAGTGGGCAGGACGGCTGAGCTGACTGTCCCACTCTCCTTTTGGGGATTGTTCTTCTGGGCTCTACCAGGGAGTTGCTCTCTGCTGTCACCTGTGCTGTCATAGCAGTTGGCTCTGAGCAGGACTCATGCTCTCCCAGGAATACCGAGAGAAAGGCTCTCGGGTCCACGGTGCCGAATGTGCATGTGTATGTGTGTGTGCA
>CAUYRH010063375.1:0-32773 GCA_963574655.1 Perodicticus potto | reverse complement strand
TTGGTAGGTGGCGTGCTTCCAAGTATTGGTCAATTTCCTTGAGATTTTCGTATTTCTGAGAGTAAAGTTTCTTGTAATATTCATTAAGGATGTTTTGAATTTCTGAGGGGTCTGTTGTTATTTCGTCTTTAGCATTTCTGATTGATGAAATTGGAGATTTTAGTCTTTTTTTCCTGATTAGTTTCACCAAGGTTCATCTATTTTATTGATCTTTTCAAAAAACCAACTTTCTAAGTAAGATGGAGGATTCTTTTATCCTGATCTGAGAACACATTTTTGATTTGAATTAATAATAAACTTTTCACTGATTATGTGTTCTGCTTTAGTAATACTGGTGATTATGTATCTGATGATATTGGAAAGACTAGAAAAATGATAACAGAGAATGAGAGGGAGAAATATGGATTCCTTCGGAGCCTCACTTCACAATTTGTGCTGTAGTGTGGTTGCAGCCTTCTATAAGAAGTAATAATATACTACTCAAAAAAGACAGTAAATTACCTTGTAATTCTATTAAGGCTCTCTCTCTCAGTAAGATGAATTCATAATTATTTGAGGCTTTTAGGTTTATTATATGACAAAAGATCTAAATTTATAAATCATAAATTATACAAATATTCCTTTCTAATATATAAACATTTTATTTGCCTATGATACCAGCCTGCTGACTTAAAAAACATGTTTGAGATTGGGGGAAAGTTAAGATGATTTCAAATTCGATTGGAGATTTTTTTTTGTATTGTTCCAGAATTCCAGGAACGAAAGTAATTTTGGACTTTCTAAAATGCATTCTTAGAGCACTAATTTATGCTTATTCTTAGTATAGAACTTTTTAAAAAAGTAATAATCCCAAGTGCTAAGAATAATGCTTAGCTCATAAGAGATGTCTGTGAATAAACACAAATGAGTGAATGAACACAGTATTTCCATGACCTAGAGAATGTATAATTCCTAGTTGTGTAAATTCATATTACATAGAGATAAAATTAAACTATTTACATATAAGAGGAGGAGGATTGAGGAAGAACAGTATTAGCAAAAAGACTGAAAGATAAGGATGAGACAAGACTGATTAACTTTTAAAGTGAATAATAAAACCTTCATTTTGAGAAAATGTTTTATCTGTAAATAGTTAACGAAAACTTAAAAGTCCCTAGAATTGGCCATGACCACAGGGACAGATTAGGCATTGTTTGGCTTGAATTTAAAGATCAAAGTTATAGCACAATTTTAGGAAAGGGAAGCAAGGAAGGGAGAGAGGGAGAGGAAGGAAGATGGATGAAAGAAAGATCACCAGAATTATAGACACTCAGTTGAATGTACACATGTTGGTAAAACTCCTGTATGGGAAAGTTGAAATTTAATCAACTACCTGAAAAAAATTAGCTCCAAAGTTCCAAATCTTTAAATAGTAAAAGAAAATTGAAATATTTCATTTCTTGTTGCCACAGAGTAGAAAACACTACAGTGATATAAATTTTCAATGCAATTTAAATACATGTGAATCTGATATATTTTGTTATGCATCTGAATACATCCAGATATTGCATGTGATAAAACCAGGCTTCATTTTCACACACTTATTGTTAGTGACCGTTAAACTATCCCAAATGCGAAACAGTTTAATCTTTCAACCATATATCAGAATTCTGAAAGTACACAATTCTATTCATCTGTGGCCCCCTTACAAAATATGTAAAAATAAGTGTATGTTTGTATATATGACCTTTTTTGCTTAAAAAAGAACTAAAAGTTTTATCAGTTTCTCAAAATATTTTGTATTCTATAGTAAACTATTATTCTTACCCACAGAAATTGACAGTTGAAAGTGAACAGGAAGACAAATTGATAGAAATAACTTTAACATCAAGTGGAAGGTGCTGACAGACAGAGCTTAGTCATGTTCTAAAGCATGTGAAAATGCTTTTAATATTGTCTTGCATCATTATGAGTGTTGTCTTTTTCTAGATGTTCAGGTGTTTATGTTCACAAAGACACAAGAGGTTTTTTGGTATCAGCATTGTACCTTGCATTTTTTCCATCTGCAAGTGTGTCTTCCATAAAGGAGTCTCAAATACGAGCTGATTAACTACAGGGTTAAAAAATCTAAATCTGTAAGACATTGTTTTCCAAATTCAGCCACCTTTCTAGTTTTGCCACATATAAGTGACACTTGGTCATTTATTTACTTATTTTTTTTATAAAAACAAATATCATTTCTGTATAATTATTTATGTATTATATTTAGTCATAAAAATAATTTAAAAATGGAAAATCAGTGTCACATTTCATAACAGCAATAATTGAAAGGTAAATTCAGTGACACCAGAACAAAATTATCAAATTTTAATATAAAATTTTGTCCAGAAGTGCTGAGCTTGCCATTGCTCACATTGGAAAGCAGGTGAGAAAGTTGGTAAAAGTGGCTAAAGACACATTAGAAATTATACATTACTTAAAAGGGACTTTCTAATTATGTATTTCAATATCTTTTAATATTGTGCCTTTGTGACATTTAATTAAAATTGTCTCTGTCCTAGGGGTAAGTGTCCCAAACTTTGGAAAACACAAATGGTCTATCTTAGTACATAAATTTTAAGGACAATTGTTTTTTGAATTTCCAGTTTCCTTTGAAACACCAAGTGACCCCTGACTTTCCTAAAAGTAGTTAGCAAAGTAGTTATGTGCTCTAAGAAAAGAAAGTTCAGGTGGGTCTGCCATACTCTCTTACAATGGCTCTTAATTATGGTTACACCTTAGAATTAGTTAAATACCTATGTTTTGATCCCACCCTAGACCAATTAAATCAGTATCATGAGAGGTAGTCCTTTAGCACTGGCATTTTTTAAAGCCCTCCATGTAATTTTAACATACATGTAGCTTTAAGAATGACTGGTTTTTCATGTTTGGGAGGCTGAGGCAGGTGGATTGCCTGAGTTCATAAGTTCGAGACCAGCTTGAGCCAAAGTGAGATCCCATCCTAAAAATAGCTGGGCATTGATTGTGGTAGGTGGCTGTAGTCCCCGCTACCTTCCCAAGCTGAGATAACAGTCTGAGACAAGAGAATCGCTTGAGCCGAAGAGACTGAGGTCACTGTGAGCTGTGACGCTATGACAGCACTCTACCCAGGGTGACATAGTAAAACTCTGTCTCAATAAAAAAGAAAAGAAAAGAAAACAATGACTTATTTCATCGATTTATTTCTAGTTTTGAATATTCAGTGCTGGATACTATGCTATTATGTAGTCTCAATGCATGATTTTCATCATATAAATACTTTGCATTTCTTTCTTAATTCATTTCTCTGACATTAGCTTTTATGGTTTGCATATCTTCTGTTTTAAAATTGGTCTTGGGTTTTCACAGTTTACAATTTTATGCGTCAATGTCTCCCAGTTTGGTTTGAATGTGGTGATACTTGCAATCAATTCATCTCAACTAATAAAACCCCATTTATTTGATACAGGGTATAAGTAACTGTTCATAAAATAAAGTTAGCATTTCATCAAAATCAGATGTGAATTCTAAATGTCTAAAATAGTCTTGCACCAAGCACTTCCTTGGAATTATCTCTGGAAGTCTCATAAACCGATTATCTTAAAGGATAAAAAACACAGCTTCTTATTTATGTAGTTATCTTACCCTCCAATGTTTGGAACACACCACCAAAAGTGACCTTTGTGTGAATCCACAAAAAGAGATGCTTTGGCAATTCTGGCAATAAGTTGGTTTGGATTCTTCCTCAAATATTGGCTCAGTATCCTGAAAAGAGAAAGATTTACATAATTTTAGGAATAACTTTGTTATCAATTGAAATCATCACACAATGATGAAGATAAAGAAATGAAAAAAAGGCCTCATTTAATGTTTTCATCATTTTGGCCCCTCAGGTTAAGAGGCAGCAAAAATACCCACTACAAACAGCTGGGCACATGTCCAGCTGGGAACAACTTCTCCAGGTTTATATCATCACTCTGGCAAGGACATATGATAAAAGTGTGTGTTGATCCTAATTTTTGAAGCTACATATGCTTTTGTTTTAAATTAAAAAAAAAAAAACCTAACCAATTTGTCTAGCTTTTCCCAGATTCAATGTCTAAAAATTCCCACCTGAAGAGGGTAGCATCAACATTGTCAGAAACTTGATTTTTCTGACAATGTTGGTCATTTATTTACTTATTTTTTTTATAAAACCGAATATCATTTCTGTATAATTATTTATGTATTATATTTAGTCATAAAAATAGTCACAAAAAATATACAAGGAATTCAAGCCCCAAAAAAGAGGTAGGGAAATAAAAATGACTTTTTATATTTAAAAAAAAAATAAAGTTAACATTTGACACGTTGGAAAATTTACATCTAATAATTGATTCAGTCAAATAAACATACCTGCAAACAGCTGTTTGCCTAATATCAAAGACATGAACAAGTTGTGAGGTAAGGAGGTGACTATAAGTAGGAAAATTTGTGAATAGAATGCATTATTCTTTGCCCTAACTCTACCCTTTTGGATGCACACACTTATGTGCCCATGACCATGCAAAGAGCACCCTTCTCAAATGGCTTTGCAAAAGGCACTTACGTGTCCTTAGTGGGAGGTATAGAATCTCATGACCCACTGGAGAAGCCTGTATGAAGCAGCAACTGGTCTCCAGGGTCCTATTCACTGAACATTACTGTATTTCTCAAGAGTTTCCAGTCTTCCTGGAGAGGACAGAGTGGAGTCCCCCATCCCATGATCATATGCTGAGTTCCCCGTACCCCTGAGGATGCACACTTACTCACTCTATCTGTGCCTACATTCTCTACCAAACCCCACCATTCACAGTGGCTGGAGGGTTCTCCTTGAACTGAGCTAGCTTTTATGCATGCCTTGCCCCTGCAGTGCACATTGCTTTCCAAACAGAGGAGGAATTTAAATCACGAAGCTTATTGCATCCATTAGCAAGCTTTGCTTTTATTCCTCAGTGTGAGATCTAATTTTTGATATCTGCAATGGTGAGTTTATGAAATCCAAATTTTATTAACTTTGTGCTGAAGGCACCATATGTCTTATTGGGCTCAGGCATAAACTGATTTATCGCCCTGAGGAAAAATAAGCCAGAGCAATCATTTATTTTAGGTAATTTTATTGTTTGATGAATGTACAGCAGCAGCAGATTGTTTAGCCCCAAATTCTTTTTTTTTTTTTTTTTTTTTAGAAAGAGTCTCACTCTATCATCATGGGTAGAGTGCTATGGAACCATAACTCATAGCAACCTCAAACTCTTGGGCTCAAGAGATCCTCTAGCCTCAGCCTCCAGAGTAGCTGGAAACACAGGTGTCCACCACAATGCTTGGTTATTTTTTTTCAGTTTTTAGTAGAGACCAGGTCTTGCTCATGCTCTGGCTGGTCTCCAACTCCTGAGCTCAAGCAATCCCACCCAGCTTTCCAATTCCTTTCTTAAAACTGTGAAGAATAATGGTTAAATGTTTTGTTTGACTTTAGCCAACCAAAATGACTATTGGTAATTACAACTATGTTTCTTTATCTACAAAAAGAAAATAATTACAGGAATATCACTGCTTGAGGGATTAAGTTGGAAGTCTATAAACTTATACCCAGAAGGTAGTGAATAAAAGTAGCTTCTTTAGTTTCTTTCCTCATTTCCTCCTTCCTTCCTTCCTTTTCCTCTCTCTCGTTCTCTCTTTCTCTCTCTCTCTCTTTCTTATCTTTCTTTCTTTCTTTTTTGAGACAGAGTCTCACTTTGTTGCTCAAGCTAGAATGCCACAGCATTAGCCTGGTTCACAGCAACCTCAAACACCTGGGCTTAAGGTACCTCCTGCCTCACGCCCCCAAGTAGCTGAGACTACAGGCACACCCTACAACACCTGGCTAATTTTTATACTTTTAGTAGAGACAGGATTTGGCTCTTGGTCAGACTGGTCTCGAACTCCTGAGCTCAAGGGATCATCCCATCTTGGCCTCCCAGAGTGCTAGGATTACAGGCATAAGTCACCATGCCCGACCAATTTTTGGTATTATTATTCACTGAGGAAAACTGGTGCGCAAAAAATTGATTATTTCCACAAATCTTCATTAAACACACATTCATGAAATTTATTGTTTAGTAATGGAGACAGAAAACAGGCAAATCAATAAATGCACATTGAGATAAATGTTATGAAGCAATCTATTTGCAAGAACATATAAAGTGAACTGGGAAACAAATGTAGAGAGACAGTCAGAAATTGCCTCTATAAGAAGATGATGGTTGTGGTAAAAATGGAAAGGTAAAAAGAAACAAGCTATGTCAAGTATTAGGTGAAGACATGGAGGAAAGCAAGGACTGTAGGCAGAGAGGGCTGAGTGTATACACAAAAGTACTACCATGTAGCCTGATTTCCAGAAGTAAACCAACTCTCAGGTAACAAGATATAAAGAACAAGGCATTCTTCTATTGATGATGCTTTTGGGGCATGGGAAGGAATGGAGATGTACGAGCTATAAGCAGTAGGTATTCACAATTTAGAGGTAACCCTGGCCCAGAAAATGGAAATTTTCCTATATAAAACATTCAAAGCATATATGTCTTGAGAAATTTATTTTGACATGCAAAATACTATGCACATGGCTCATTGCATTTATAAAAGTAACCCAAAATTTATACCAATAAAATGTTAGTGAAAATAATGTTGTGAAAGACAAAACACTAATCATTTAAAAAGATTTCAATCATATATATATATTGTTTTAAATTAAACTACTTGCCTTTATTAGAGAAAATACATATATTTTTTGTTTTATGATGAGAAACACCAGATTTAAAGATGCTTAAATGAAAACACAAATGCTTTGATTTGTCATCCAAATGTTTGCTGCCCTACTCTCTGGGGGAGGGCAGTGATTAAACACTCCTCTCGGATTGAACTTAGTTTCTTTAAATCTATGGGAATCTGAGATATCTAGACCAAAATTTTAAATTCCAAGAATTTGAAAATGATTAATCTTTACAGTGGCAACCATCCAGGATATGTAACAAAATTCAAATATTTAGAATCTTGCATATAATTTTGAGCAAACTCTCATTGAATAATATCTATGCAATATTCTTTTATCAGTGCTTTTTTCAAACTAGAATCAATGTTGGCTTCTAATTACAAATATGAATTTATATTCATAAACACACCTAAATTGAAATTATGCATAAAACTCTAAAATTAAAAATGAATAATCTAATCTATAACATGGGGATTCAGATTCTAATCTAAGGCAAGAACTTGGAAGACTATACTTTTTAAAAATCCCATTTGTACACACACATATGCATACACACACACAGAGTCTTGAATAAGTACCACTGATAAACATAAATGAATCACTTGGACAACTTGTTAAAATAAAGATTCTGCTGGTTTAGAAGGTGGGGATTCGGGGTTCCAGGAGTTTCCATTTTTAGCAAGCTCCCAGGGGCTGTTGCTGCTGGTAGTCCAAGATTCTTGGTAAAACAGTTTTCATAATACTTCTCTGAAAGTTTTCAGAGATGAAAACTTCATGTTCTTTTCTGACACTTTCTCAGCTGAATTATCACTCAGACAGCAACAACAATAAAGAAGTTTTTTAATCATCAATTTAAGGGTAATTTGAATTTCAATTCTTTCTCACTGTAAGAATATTTCATAAGTGCGCATAGCACAGTTGTTACAGCGCCAGCCACATGCACTGAGGCTGGTGAGTTTGAGCCCAACCCTGGCCAGCTAAACAATGACAATTGCAACAAAAAAATAGCTGGGGATTGTGGCAGGTGCTTGTAGTCCCAACTACTTGGGAGGCTGAGGCAAGAGAATCACTTAAGCCCAAGAGTTTGAAGTTGCTGTGACCTGTGATGCCACGGCACTCTACCAAGGGCATCATAGTAAGACTCTGTCTCAAAAAAAAAAAAAAAAAAAAAAAAAGGCTGGCTACAGCATTCAGACATCAAGATAGGCCCTTTTAGCCAGAAGTTCAGTTTATATTTGCTTTCCACCCACTTAAATGTTGACTCAATTTTCATGAATCATTACAAAGGTATTTCTGGCCAGGTATTCTCATGGGGTACACAATTTTACAGAATGCCTCATAGAGTGGTCAGACTTCATTATTCCTATATAGCCTACCTGTGACTATGGAGGTTCTTATCTCCAAAAAACCTAGAGAAAAAAAAACAGCCAAGCTTGAATGCTTGAATGAATAAAGTTCTTTTTTTAAAGACAAATCTGGAAACAATCCCAGATTATGCATCAGCCTTTTAATTTAAACCTCAGCTAGGAAAGCTATAGAGAGGAAAAAAAATCTTCATTTATTTATAATGTAGAGACTCGTTATTTTTCTTCCTGGAAAACACATGCCTTTAGTTCTTCTCAGCCGATATTATAATTGATAAAAGCTTCAAAACCACATCTGTAGATTCAAGTTTTGGTAACATGTTTGGAGCAATTGTTATAAAGCTAGCAGTGATCCCTTTATAACAATCATCGTAACAAACCTATTTCCAGTACTACATGTTAGATCCTGTGCTAATCCCTTAATAAGCATTATCTTAACCTTACACAAGAATGTGATATAGGTACTAGGATCAACCGTATTTTTAAAATGAGAAGTTTGAGACTTCTCAAGATTAAATAACTATTCTGAAGGTTATAAAAACAGCAACAGAGACAGGACATGAATCCAGAAAGCAGGCCTAGTAATTCCCAACTCTCAAGTATGTGCCTTTAATTATTTAATATTTTACTAGATAATAACTCTGAGAAAATTACTGGTACAATTCTGGAAAGTAGCGTTCCTTCTAAGGAAGTATGCATTATGTTTTTACTTAATGTGTTTTTCCACTTAGTGTGCCGGATAATAGTACTACCAGTAATACAGTATTATCAAACTTAGATCATGTATTTGTTTGAATGAGGAGGTGCCATAAACCAACAAACCAAATGATTTAATACACATTCCTTCCTTTGAAGAAAATTTAATAGGGTGAAGGTGTCTAACAAATGAGAGAAAGAAAGATTGATTCTTTGAAAAGGCACTTTTGCATGAGCAATTTAAATGGTAGTAAATTCCATTATGAAGATATATGATGGGTCACAATCACATTCTTGTCTCAATGATATATTGGAAAGATTTGAAAATTATTTTGCCAGAGACCTTTTTTAATCCTTTTCCTAAATTAGTAACATTTTATATCAGAAAATTAGCACTATTAGGCAAAATTCAGGGCTCTCGAGAAATTCCTCCCAAGAGGAATTTTTTTAGCAATGAACTGTTGTTGCCTACAGTTTGCAAGGAGGTATTTCTCTTTGAAAGCTGGTTACTGTGTTTCCCACTGCATGATACCAGTAAGGGCACACTGTGAAATTAATTTATACTTAAAATTTCTATGGTCACTCAAGGGCAAGTTTAAGACCCTAGCTATGTTAGGGTTTTTGTACATATGAGTTTTTATAGTGTTTTCTATTCAGAAAGGTTTGGAAGTCATTGTGCTAGCTTACTAAATGGATCTAGCCCCGTAACCAGTAATTTCTTTTAAAACTTCATCCTCCATCTTTATTCTCAAACCAGATTAATCACATGATTACCTTTCTTCTGCTGCATTTGATCATCAGGATATACAAGTATATACATACATATATAATATATAGTCATTCACATGAACACACATATATGAGCATACATATGTATACTTAAGCTATTTGTATACCTATAGAATATAGCTACATTATATATGTGTGTACATATATATATTCGATGAATATGATTGATGAAAGGTGATGAATCTGATTTGAGAATATGTAAATGTCTATATATTATGTATGTATATTGTGAAGGTAATGTGGCAGATTTGAAATCTGACAAAATTCATTCTTTATTATATGTATAGGAAAATAAGCTGAAAAAAGGAATAGGTTTGAGAAATGTTATATTCTAAGTTTGTATTTTTAAAACGTTTTACTCAAAATCACAGAGGTAACCAATATTCACTGAGTGCTGATAAAATTGACAATGGCAGCTTTTGAGAGGGTTTGTGTTGCCCTAGAGTCACAAAATACAATCATCTTGGCGGTAGGCATGGAAATGGCAGCAGAGGAAGAAGTATGTTATAGAAATTCCAATCCCCTTCCAGAGTCACCCTTAGTTAGTGTCCAGCCCAGTTGTGGGAAGTTTTATGACAAGTTTGGGCACAGAAGACTGAATCACAGAGGATCGCTTTTTGATCAGTAAAACAAGTAATTTCATTTCTGTGATTGCAGTTACATTAACCATTAATATAAGTCTTCCGATTAGAAGACTTTGCCATAACAAAGGGTGGTTTAAACTTGGCAAATACATTTTTCTTCATAGTATAGAGTTCTTAACAACTGAAGATAAATGAACTTCCATTGCCTTCAGGATAAGTGAGGGAAAAAATATACACACACTCACCCTCAGGGAAGAAAAGCAGCACAACTTTGCTGTCCCTAGCGTTCAGTTAAGAAGGAAGAGGTGGGTGAGGGGAGGGTAATTGATGGGACCATACCTATGGTGCATCTTACAAGGGTACAGGTGAAACTTACTAAATGCAGAATATAAATGTCTGAACACAATAACTAAGAAAATGCCATGAAGTCTATGTTAACTAGTTCGATGAAAATATTCCAAATTGGTTTTTTTTTACCTTTTTTTTTTTTTTTTTTATTAAATCACAGTTGCGTACATTAGCGCAATCAAGGGGTATAATGTGCTGGTTTCATATACAATCTGAAATGTTTTCATCAAACTGTTTAACATAGCCTTCATGGCATTTTCTTTTTTTTTTTCCCCGCCCAGTGGTAAGACAGAATTTATTTACAGAAAAGAATACAGAAAACACTAAAGCTCCTGCTAGAGAGAGAGAACTCCGAAAAGCTCTCTCTGTTTCTCTCCAGGTCTTTCCCCGTCTCCCACTTTAGGCTTTTAGTCTCGGGGTATATACATACATGTAGGTGTATGGGTTTCTTGGCCAGGAAACAAATGAACACAGTCCCTTCCACGGGGGGGGGGGGCAAGGTGAATGAATGTATCAATGAACGAACACAGTCCCTTCTGCTGGGACAAAGTGAATGAATGTATCAATGAATGGACACAGTCCATTCATGGAATTGAGGCTTAGGAAATTCACATGAAATTGACCTAGGCATAGGAAATGGGGGTTCCACATTTAGTCCTAAGTGTAAAGTAGGAGACACCAAGGCACGGTGTCTCCTCTGCAGTTGTCCGGTCTTTTTGGCTACTGGAGCCTCCAGTGGGGGTTGGAGGTCCCCCTCCTTGCCTGTCATCCAGCCCGCTGTTTCTGCAGCTGGTTGCCGCAGCACCGACACCACCAAGGAGGAGGCGGCAGGTCCGCCAGCTCCGCTGAGCTGGCTAGGGAGCCAAATGTCCTGCATCAATTCTCCCTCTCGGAGTAGAAACTCTAACTGCTGTTAGGAAAAAAGGGCAAAGACTCGATCTAACTGCTTCCTGTTGAATCAGGCGATGATAGAAGGGGACACTTAGGGTTTCTCCAGAGGGAGAGTGATACAGGGGTTCATGGACTGGACCATCTTTATTGCGTGTGGCTTGATGACATTTCTGGAAAACATAAATCTGATTAGTATAATCAGTAATAGGCAAAGGTAGAACAGCGTCAGGTCAGAAGCACTTATTCAGTGATGCTAAAAGAAAACCATATTAGGATTTTTTTTTGCTGTTTCCTAAATAGTAACTTCAAACTTTCTTTTGGCTCACAAGTGTAGGTGGTCTGTGGTTGGCTGTCTTCATTGCCTCTGTTGAAGATGGAGGGTTCCAGGATTTTACTCATGAATGATGTATGCAGAGATTGACTCCTATAACTTTAACAGCTGTAGAAGAAGACAAGATAACAGGAAAGGGGACTTCACAAGTTGGGGTTAGGGAAGGTGAATTAGAGGGAAGAGTTTTGATCATGGCTAGATCTCCAGGAGGGAAAAGTTCCTATTTTAGTTAGTATGTCCCTCCCCAAAAGGGGAGCAGCACTTTCAGGCATGATAAGGGAGGCATGAGAGAACAGCAAGTCATTGCAATTGCAGCTTAAAGGCTGGGACAAAAATTTGGTAGCCGGCTTTCCAGACACCCCTTGTATAGTTATGGATTTGGGGGATAAAAGACCAGGGTTAGAGAGAAGTACAGAAAAGGTTGCTCCAGTGTCCAAAAGAAATTTTACCTCCTGGGGCTCCACTATTGCTTTTCCATTCTTGTGATACTATAGTACATGGAATGAAGTTCTCCAACTCCATCCAGGTTAATATAAAAGATGCAAAGCCTCCATCTTTTTATAGCTGAATAGTACTCCATAGTACACATATCCACAGTTTATTAATCCATCCATGGGTTGATGAGCACTGGGGTTGATTCCACATCTTGGCAATTGTGAACTGAGCTGTGATAAACGTTCTAGTGCAAATGTCCTTATGGTAAAATGATTATTTTTTTTCTGGGTAGACACTTAGTAATGGGATTACAGGTTCAAATGGAAGGTCTACTTTCAGTTCTTTGAAGAAGGTATCTTTTTAAATTCTCTCCAACATGTTGTTTTGCTAGCTGTGTTTCAGTTGCTGCTTATTCTTTCAAGGCTCAGTTGCTTTCAGCTTTGTGTGCTCTTGAATGTTTCGTTCACCTTAGGGTCTCTAGATGATAACTGAGACACTGCATTTCAGGGTGTGCTTTGTGGGGCAGGCGTAGGTGTCAAATCTTGGCTCTTGCCACTTCTTACTTCCTGCTTTGCAGGTTTCTAAGCTTCATATTTCCTGTGATTTTTAAGGGCTGCTTTTGATAATGGCCTGTTATTTCCTGCTTGTGATTTCTTTTTCTAGACTGGTTTCTCTTTGTGCAGCTTGGAATTGGTGATTGGTTTGTTTTTTACAGCAAGGGGTCTATCAACCATTGCAAGTTTAGCTTTTTCATTGGGTTCTTCACTTGGAACTGCTTGGCAGGTTATTGCTTTTTCTGGAAATAATCCATCCAAAATGTCTATGAAGAAAGCTGCCATATTTCTGCATTTGATGACACATTTGACTAATGCAGTATAGGGCTGGTATAGTGCCAAGACTTGTATCTTTCATTAACGTGCAACTTGAGAACATTCATGACAGTTAATATGTGTTCCCCATTCAGGTACCAAGCACAGTTTGTAGGATTGGAGGCTATTGTTTGGAAATGTTTGTGGCTTTTAACGTTTTGAACTTAGTTTTGTCCCTCAGATTTCCAAATCCAGCTTGAACTAATACATGGCCACAAGGGCAAAATAGGCTGCCTTAGAATACCAGTTCCAAAGTCAAACACAGGATCACATTTCAACTTCAAAATCGTAGCTTTGGCAGGCATAAAACCATAAATAGCATAAGACTCAGCAGAATCAGAATTCCAGATTACATCATAAATGGAACTACATTTTGGTATTTGAACATTATAGCAATTTCTCTATTTATTGCAATGTAATGCAGCCTTTGTTTGCCATGCCTGGAAGTTCCTGTCTTGTCAACATCTGTTCTAGCTATTATAATCCCCAGTAGTTTTTCACTCCTTAGTGTGGTGACCATATAAGGTACAAGAAAACTGTTATTGGCTAAAGTTGCATGAGGTACACCCAAGTTGGGTACAGACAAAACCTAACAAATGAAGGTGCACCTTCACTCCTTGGAACATGGGCAGCACCTTTGTGGAACTGGAGTCCAAGGATTAATATGCATTTTTTTTTTTTGCAAATGCAATTTACTTGCAATTTTATTAAAATTGTTTTTAATAAAGAACAAAGAGGTAGTGAACTTCATTCTTAACATTTTGAACACAAATAGGTTTATCATATGACCAGGATAGACGTGAGTTTTGCATTTTTTTCTGAATTAAAGACTTCAGGCATGTCTCCTTTTCACATAATGGACTTGGAGGGTGGATCTCCCAGCAGGGCTCTGTGTAGAGGAGTGTAAGGCTGTGGCTGTGTTACCAGGACATGTTTTTCTTCTTGTAAGAACTCAAGCCAAACTGCTTTGGGAGGTGAAAGGAGTGTAATCCTGTGTTAGTGACATTGAAAATATTTATAATTTGTTCCCTTTGCCACAGCAAACAAGTTATAGACTTTACAATTTTCTTGAGATTCTCTTAGAAATATTATGCTTTCTGCAAAAGACGATGGTGTGTTCACTGTAGGGGGTGCTTCTGATCCTCAGATGGATTCACATACCAATTGTGGGGACTTAGAAACAGCACCACCTCTGAATGAATCCGTATCTGGATCTTCCATGAGTGGCACCAACAGTACCATCTTCTCTGGAAAATAGTCACATTTGTTTCTAATGTTCCTTCAGGTCATTAATTATTCTACTGCTGCTGGGTCTGTTGTCGAACTAACTTGGAAGAGGTGAGTACGTGGTCTTCAACTCACTGCTCAACAGCAAGGGAAAAAGCATAATTTATCAAGGCACACAGCCTTTGTGGTCTAGCTTCTCTCTAACCATACTAGTAAAATGAGATGACCATCTGAGCAGCAGGATTGTGGAGCCCTATTGGAGCTCTCTTTCACTGGTTTATTGATGGATGGCTGCAGAACACTTAACCCAGACTTCAGTGGGGTCCAAATGAACCAGAGTGTAAAAACGGAATCTGATCTGCATCCCTTGTTCAAAGTCCCAATACAATGCTTATAACACCTATAGAGGCTCTACACACTTGCCATTCCCTAAACCTGTCTCTCTTCCAGACGCAGGCCAGGCACCTCTCACCTGCTTGGTCTCCCGGCCACACCCTCTCTGATGAACACATGAAAGTCTTCCCCACCTTGGAATTTTGCATTGTTCTGAAGGCTCGAAATGCTTATCTGGCTCTTTATATGATGACTTCTTTCTTAGCCTGCAAATTTTCATGGAAACACTGTCTTTCCCAGAGTAGTCTCCCTACCCCCATCACATCTACTTTGTTGCCCTGCACTTCCTGATGGGTCAATACCTTGCTTGGTTGGGTGTTCACTTGCCCATTGCTGGTTTTCTCCAACAAAACAGCAGCTCCTTGAGGGACTGGCCCATTGGTCCTATCACCCTGATAGCCTATAGCACGGAGCCTGGCATATGGTAGGTACCCAGTGTGTTCAGGAAATAGCTATCCAGTGAAGAAAGAACAGATGAATGGCTCAGTAAATGTGTGATTCTGTCATAATCCTGCTGTAAACACCCTAGACATGGTACAGCAGTGCCTGAGCCTGAGGCACCCCTTCCCCGTCCTTCCTCTTGGCTTTGGTCACACAGCAGCACTGGTCATAACCAGATTTCCTTTGATCTTGATTAGGACAAGAATTCATCTCCTGTGGGTGGAAGAGATCATGACTGTGGAACCCTGCAATAGCCCCTAGATCAGTGATTCTCAACCTTCCTAATGCCGCACTCCTTTAATACGGTTCCTGTGGGTCGCAACCCACAGGTTGGGAACCGCTGTCCTAGGTTGACTTTTCACTGAAAAAGAAGGGCCTGGGGATGAGGATCCCCAAATGAGAGAAAGTCCTGAACTGAAACAAAAGTAAATCTCTGCCTTCTGGCCTCCCCTCTAACTAGAGCTCCTATTTCTGTGCATTTTTCCCAGGGGAAAGGCCACAGCTCTTGGGAACTCTGTGAATCTGGAGGTTTCAAGTACTGTCAGGGTCTAGGGCCAGGGCCACCTGAAAGCTCAACTGGTCTGGCGGAGACAGCACAAGGGGCAGTGGAAGTGGCTTTAAGACAAACCAGGACCCGTCTCTGGGCTTGTCTTCTGTCTCTCCTTCTAAGGGCCTTGAACTTTAAATCTTGCCATCTTCACCCTTCTTTGAAGAATGCTCCTCCCAAGACTGACTACAAATTAGGATCTCATTTTGCAGATCTCCAAAATGAGTCTGAGTGAGAAACAAAGAATGTTCTCCTGGATTTCCCAAGTTCTCCAAGGTCTCCTCCCCACCACTGGTGAAACTCATTGCTGGTGAAACCTTGGCACATTCAACCTCTCCATCTGAGAAACTCACTGTAGATTTTGGAACCATCTGAAAATACAAGATAGCGTTAAAGTATGTGTGTGTGTGTTTGACAGAACAGATGGGAAAATACCATTCCCTTGGCTATTTATAAGCCTTTCCAGGCACTAAAAGCACAACAGCCATAACTCTCACCCATCTAAAAAGTGCATAGCTCAGCGCTTTCTTATTTTACGCATCTCCTTGCTCCTAAGAGCTCCCTTGTTTGGATTTCTGATCAGATAACTGTATTTAAAAATTGAGTTTTGTGGAATTTCATGCTTGCCTGAGCTCTTTCTTCTGCCAAGCACTTTGCCTCTGTGGCTGCCTCTCCTACTCTGTGAAGCTGGGCCAGGGTAAGGCCTGTTCCCCAAGGTGCTATAGCTCAGTCTGGGCACCAACTGTCCTGTGGCTAGGGCCACTGGAATGTCTTTCTAGGATACCCAACTCCCACAGAAGAAATGCCCCTTCTTCTGAAGGTGAAGGTCAAGTCCTGCACCTTCTGGTGCCTGGATGGCCCCTCTCTTTGTCATCTGCCACTTGGCAGAGGCCTGGTGTGAAGCCAGTGTTCCACAAATGCTTGCCGGTTGGCATTGCCACTTACACCCTCTGTTCTTTCCACTACTTAGGTTCTAAGATTCTCAGGTTACAGTGCATCCTTTCCTTGGGTTAAGTCTTCTGTGCACCCATTTTGCTTTAATAATGCACATTCCCCCCCTTTGTTAAGTAGGGTCCATGTATTCATCTTTGAAATTAATAAATTGAAGAATATTTCCAAAGGGGTTGGAAGATGGAAGTGGTGCCATGAATAGAATAGTCCAAGACATAAAGGAAATTTTGGATGAAGGAAGCCCAAAGGAGTTGGAACCAGAGATTTCCAGCATTCAGTGCTGAAGTGAGGGAAGGGATGGGGTTCCCCAGGGAGCAGGTGAACAAACCCAGCTGGGAGCAATAAGGATGGGAGCGCTGGGCCAGTGCAGGAAGCAGCATTGGGAGACCACACTAATGCTGTGTTTGAGCTTCCCTTAGCTCAGCCCACGTGTGGAGGAGAAAGAAGATGTGTGCAGGCTCCCAGCACCATGAACAGTGTCCCTGGGTACTCAGCTGACTCCAGGCTGCCCCATAAACCCAGAAAAATACCGATACCAACAACTCAGACCTGCAGTGAAACCTCAATTTCCTGGCAGCAGACGCAAGGTTAGCTAAGTCTGTATGGACTGAGGGAGGATGATCAAAATCTACTGCCAAGTGAAAATAAGAGCTACAAAAATTAATTTACATTTGTATGCACACAGAGATACATCACACATGCAGAATCTCCCCCCACCCTACAGACATCCCTGGAGGATAATCAATACCAAATTAATAAAGGATTCAGACTCTTAATTGGATTTTCTTTTACAGGTGCTGTCTTATTCTTACTTCCATGTGATGGCCTCATTCCTGTTTACTGAGGGACTGGATTCTGATATCCTGGTGGTCATGCTTGGGCAACTTGCCCCCTGTCCCCTGCTTGTGCATCCATTTTTGCTCGTGCAGCCAATCTGCTTGCCAGTTTGACTATAGCTTCCCCAAAGAGTCAAAGGATTCTTTGTGGGATATTGTACTTCATGGAGCATGGTTTGATATACTATAAAGGATTGGCAACTAACATTTAAGTAATGTCCTGATGGAGTCAGTGGAGGCTAGACCTGAGGGACCTGCAGGAAGACATGGATTTTCCTTTATAGTTAAAGGGGACTAGATCTCAGCTGTCATGGCCCTAGCCTCTTTCACTCGGCCCCTGCATGAACCCTGGATTGTACTGGTACAGAGGGTGGGAATGCTATTGTGCCTCCCTTGTCCTGGGCTGCAGGGCATACCAGGCTCTGAGCACTCAGCCAGAGGCCCCAGGAATGCCCCAGGGAGACTGGCACCCAGCCAGCCCTTTCCTGACTGGGCTGTACTCAGCCTGTCTTTGAGGTATTTATAAAGTGCAGCATGAATGCCTCTGGCAGAGCCTCAGCTGTGGGAAAATAAAATGCGTCATTTCTCAGGGACAAGTTCTCAGTGTTGAGTTCAGTGTCACTCAAGTAATCTCAACAGGAGAGTGTCTCTTGTCCATAGAGTATCCCCTTCCTCCTCTAGGACAACTTCACGGGACAGCAGGGGCATCACTTCTCACAACCCCAAGAAGGACCAGGCACCACGGTCCTGAGGGCACGGGGACAGCCAGAGAGTAACATTGATTCTGGTTTTCTATAAAGAAAATCCATTACCTGAATTCCTACTATCCTAAGACAATCACCATTGGTAAACCATAAACTTTGAGGCATTACAATTTGAAAGAGTTTATCTGAGCAGACAATGATTAGTGAATTGGACAGCAAATGTGGAAACAGAGGAAAGAAATTATTGATTCATTAAAGTTTGAGCAATCATCTTGTTTGGACTCTCCAGGTGGAAAGTTTAAAACAATATAACTAATGTCTAGTTGGATGCTTGTGATTGGTTATGATTTCTTTTCTTTTTGCCATTTATAGGAAATGAGTCTGGGTTAGGGTTCAGTGGGCTTTTGAGGTAGAAATCCAGGGCATTAGAGCCACCTCAATTGAATGGCCTCCTATTTATTCTTTTAAAACTGTTAGTATTCTAAACTAAATCTTTTGTCTATATTTTTATGCATATGTAGGACAGTGTATACATGTGTGTACAAGTTCTGACAATTATGTGTATCAGTGTCTGATGGCTGTGTTCATGCTGACAGGTGGGAGTGTCTTGTTGAGTAGCATTCATATTTTTGTGTGCTGCCATGAGAATGTTGGAGCCCAGATTAGAGAAGTGAATAAACATTAAATTTCTTGTGAAACTTGGCAAGAGTGGAAGTGAAATCAGGGACATGTTAGTCTAAGTTTATGGGGATAATGTCATGAAGAAAATTGCAGTGTACAAATGGATTAAGTGTTTTTTTTTTTTGAGAGGAGAGAAAATATCACTGATGAAGAGAGGACAAGGCAGCCAGTAATGAGAAGAACTGACAAAAACATTGCAAATAGCCAGGCGTTGTGGTGGGCGCCTGTAATCCCAGCTACTCGGGAGGCAGAGGCAAGAGAATTGCTTGAGCCCAGGAGTTGGAAGTTGCTGTGAGCTGTGATGCCACGACATTCTACCCAGGGCAACAGCTTGAGGCTCTGTCTCAAAAAAAAAAAAAATAAATAAATAAAATAAAAGGACTCCTTTTTAAATTAAAAAAAAATTGCAAAAATTGTCAAATTGTTGGCTGACTATGAGAAGCATAGCAGACCAAGTAAACGTAGATAGAGAAACAATTAGGAAAATCTTAATTTAAAATCTTGGCATGAGAAAGGTGTATGCAAAAATGGTCCTGAAGGAGCTCACCAATGAACAAAAGCAGAGTTGAAGCTTGCCATGACTTTTTGGAGAGGCAAGATGATGTTCTGGGCCATGTTATCACTGGTGATAAAACATGAGTGTACCAATATGACCTTCAGGTCAAAGTGCACAATGGAAGTTAGCCAATTCTCTTTGACCAAAAATTCCATCAGTCCAAGGCGAGAGTCAAAATGATGTTGCTAACATTTTTTTGATAACAGAGGGATTATTTATTATAAATTGGTACAAACTGGACAAACAGTTAACTAAATTTACTATTTGGAAGTGTTGAAAAGACTATGTGAAAAAGTTAGCTAAAGATGACCTGAAATTTTCACCAACAATTCATGACTCTTGCATCATGAAAATGTGCCAACTTATACAGCACTATCTGTGAAGAAGTTTTCAGTCAGTAAACAAATATCTGTATCAGAATACCTTCTCTACTCACCTAATCTGGCCCCAATGACTTTTTTCTTTATATGAAGATAAAGGAAATATTGAAAGCAATACATTTTGATGACATTCAGGGCATCAAGGTAATATGATAATAGCTCTGATGACCGTTCTAGGAAAAGAGTTCCAAAATTGCTTTGAAGGTTGGATTTGACACAAGCATTGGTGCATAGCTTCCCAAGGGAGTAGTACTTCAAAGATGACCATAGTGATATTCAGCAATGAGGTATGTAACACTCTTTCTAGGATGTGTTCACAAACTTTAATTGCCAGACCTTGTATATGTACAAATACATACACTTAGATTTTATATTAATAGCCACAGTTTACCTTCACAACCACTCCATGAAGTGTTCTTATTCTTAATTTTAAATAAGAGCAAGTGGAAGCTAAGAGAGTTTGAGTGACCAGGTAGATACGTAGTACTGGATTGTGGGATCAAATGGAGGTTCTCTTTTTAGCTCTTTGAGCATTCTCTCTACTTCTTTCCAAAAGGATAGAATTCGTTTGCAATCTCACCAAGAGAGTGATGTTCCTTTCTCTCCACATCCACACCAGCATCTGCAGTTTGGGGACTTTGTATATTTATCAGGGTGGATTTGGAGAATATCCTCCTAAGAAAGTATCACAAGAACGGAAAAGCAAGCATCCAGTAGCATCCAGTTTACTCAATACTAATATGAAGCTAGTAGATGAACAGCTACATGCCCAAATGAGAAAAAAAACACACAATTAATTTCAATTGTAGGGGGAAGGAGAGGGAAAAGGAGAGGGGGGAGGGGGTTTGGTAAGCTCTCACTAATGAGTGCAATGTAAGGGTATATGACACACCTTCTGGGTGAAGGGCTGGAAAACAATTTTGACTTTACTTGACAAACACAACCAATGTAACCTAATCATTTGTATCCATATATTAATCTGAAATTAAAAAAAAAAAGAAAAGAAGGCCAGGTAGAGTCATTCAAATTCAGCTTCTCTTCCTATGGCACCACAGCTACCTTGTTTGACTGCAAGGGTCCCTGGGTTACTGGGACCAAGGAAAACCTGCAACACCGCCAGGTGACTAAGGAAACATGGCAGGGTTTATTGCAATAAACTCAATTGTGATTGATTTCATCTGTAGTCAATATTCTCTTACGATTATTGTAATATCATCCTTGGTTTTGTGTTATTTCTAAGACTTTGTGTTTATTTAGTATTTTATTTTTCGTTTTCCATAATTAGGCATGCAATGTATTTTTAACCCCCCCTTTTTTTCTTTTTCTTTTCTTTTCTTTTTTTATTTTTTACAAAACTATGAATTTATTGCATGAATAATGAGTATATTCTGGGAAAAACTACAAGCACCATAGATAAGATAAGGTCTTCCTCAACTATTGGCTTGAATTCTACTTTCCTTTGCACATGTAATTATTAGTTTTGTGTGTTCCCTTCCAGATCTTTTCATATAGATACACACTGTTATTTTGTTTTTGTTTCAGTAATTTTTAGTCTTCCTTTGAAAACTAAAAGTATTTAAAGGCAAACATGGCCCCTGAATATAGTGTTAGTTGTAGAACATAGAACTATGTTCTATGATATGAAAGAATATCTTTTTCATTGAATTATATACAATTTTCTATTCTGTATGTAGTTTTTTGGATCCAGGAGATAGTTTATAGACTATTTTTGAGTTCTCAAAAGGGTGTTTTAATCATCTTTTGACATGGTTGTTTCACTTTATGGAAAAATGATTATAAACACAACTTGCATAACAATTCTGGAAATTCATTGAGATTTGATTTGTGATCAATTACATAGTTGTTTGTGTTTTGTAGAATAAGGGAAGAAAATACTCTGTTGGACTAGAGAAGACACCTTTTTATAAATGAATAAAACCAGTTCACTGATGGCATAATTAAAATCTTCTATACCTGAACAGAAAGAAATGTATTAAGATCTTCAGCTGTGTTTGAGAGGCTTCTTAAAGTTTTGAGAGGGGAGTATTTCTAGAAAGTTTTATTTATTTATTTTACTTCTGGTTTGTTCAGTACAAACAGGACAGCAATTATTTAATGTTTTATGGGTCTATTAGTGCTATTATTATTATCTCAATTTAAGATTTGTGACTTCGAATTTTATTGTATCTGATTTTAGTATTGGATAATCCTATTTCTTTTTTATTATAATCTACTTATTACATTTTTGCTGATCACTTTTTATTCAACCCATCTTTTTCATTTTTATTGTTGCTGCTGCATTTTTTAAATATTTCATTTTGAAATAATTATAAATTCACTGGAAATTATAAAGATAGTATAGGAAGTTTCCTTGTACCCAGTTTCTTGTAGTGGTTACATCTTATTTAATCAACAGTAGGAAAGAAATTGACTTTAGTATAACCTGTGCGTCTGCGCGGTTTTACGCCGTGTGTAGAATCAGGGAGTCATGTAATCCTCAGGTCAATGCAGATACCGGGCTAGCTCATCACCACAAACATTAACTGTCGTGCTGGGCTTTGATTCCTTTCTGCCCTGCTGTTCTATCCCCCCTGGAAACCACTAATCTATTTTTTTTTTTTGTTTTTGTAGAGACAGAGTCTCACTTAATCACCCTCGCTAGAGTGCCGTGGCGTTACACAGCTCACAGCAACCTCCAACTCCTGGGCTTAGGCGATTCTCTTGCCTCAGCCTCCCGAGTAGCTGGGATTACAGGTGCCCGCCACTACGCCCGGCTATTTTTCTGTTTTGCAGTTTGGCTGGGGCCAGGTTTGAACCTGCCACCCTCGGTATATGGGGCCGGCACCCTACTCGCTGAGCCACAGGTGCCGCCCCACTAATCTATTTTTCATTGCTGTAATTTTATAATGTCAAGAGTGTTATATAAATAAAATCATATAGTATATGAACTCTTTGGGTTGCTTTTTTTTTTGTTCACAATGCTCTTGAGATCCAGCTGAGGTGTGTGTTTATTAATAGTTTACTTTTTTTTTTCTGAGTATGATTCCATGGTATGAGTGTTCCATGGTTTGTTGATTCATTCACCAGTTGAAGGACATCTGGGTTGTTTCCAGTTTTTAGCTGTTGCAAATAAAGTTGCTATTAAGGTTCGTGTATCGGTTTTTGTATGCACATAAGTTTTTATTTCATTGAGATAAATGCCCATGAGTATAATTCTTGAGTTGTATGGTAAGAGTATATTTAATTTTTAAAGAAATTGCCAAACTATTTTCCAGAGGGGCTGAACCATTTTATCTTTCTGCTGGCATTGTAGGCCGCAGCCAGTTTCTCCACATCCATACCAACACTTGGTATTGTTACTATTTTTGGATTTTTAGCTGTTCTCATAGGTGTTTGGTGTATTTCAGTATAACCTTAATTTGCTTTTCCTTAATGCCTAATGATGTTAGATATCTTTTCATGTGCTTGTTTGCCAATCGGGTATTTTCTTTAGTGGAAAATATTCTTTAGTGGAATATTTTATCTTACCTTTTGCTTATTTTCTAATCAGAATTTTTTTTTTTAATCACTAAGTTTTAAGAGTTCTTTATAAGTTTTAGATATGACACCTTCATCAGATATGCAGTTTGCAAATGCTTTCCAAGCCTGTAGCTTGTCTTTTCATTCTCTTAGTAGGATTTTTAGAGACCAGAAGTTAGTCACATGCTGCATAATGACGTGGCAGCCAACTAGAGACCACATATACCACAGTGGTCCCAAAGACTGTACCGCTGTATTTTTAGGGTAACTTTTCTGTGTTTAGATATACAATGCTTATTTTGTGTCACAACTTCCCACAGTATTCAGTACACTAGCAGGCTGTGCAGGTGTGTGTCCTAGGAGCAATAGGCCGTACCATGGAGCCTGGGTGTGTAGCAGGCTTTACCATCCAGTGTGGTGTAAGCACACTCAATTATGTTCAATGATGAGATTGCCTTGAATGATGTATTCCTCAGACTATATTCCCATCCTTAAGCCATGTTCAACTATATTTCATTTTGGTGAAATCCAGTTTATCAAAAATTTTTTCTTTTATAGATTGTACTTTTGGTGTCATGTCTAAGAATTATCCTTAATGTTTTTCTCCTTTGTTACTTTTAAAAGTTTTATAATTTTACATTAAAAGTGATGATGCGTTTTGAGTTAATTTTGAATAAGGTATGATGTTTACGTGGAGGTTATTTTATTTTATTTTTTTGACTATAGATGTCAAATTTTTTCAGCACATTTGTTGTAAAGACTATTCTTTCTTCAAAGACTATCTTTGCTTCTTCATTGGGTTGATTTTCAGTTTTGCCAAAAATGTTTTGACTGTATTTTGTCAGACTATTTTTTGGCTCTTCATTCTGTTTCATTGGTCTATATGTCTGTCTCTCTGATACTACAACATATTCTATATTATATATGGAGTATTTTTTCCACTTTATTCTTCTTTTGCAAAATTGCTTTAGTTATTCGAGCTCCTCTGCCTTTTGTACAAATATTTGGATAAGCTTGTCGCTATCTATAAAAAATTTTGCCGGGATTTGGAAAGAAATTTTGTTAAGCCTGTTTATCAATTTGGAAAGATATTAACATGTTTACAATGTTGAGTCATCCAAGTATTTTATTTGGGGGGAGTTATTATAACTTGTATTGTATTTGTAATTTTGGTTTCCATGTGTTCATTGCTGGCGTACAAACATGCAATTTCTTTTTGTGTGTTGATCATTCATTCTGTGACCCGCTGAACTTACTTATTATAAGGGCTTTTTTTTTTTGGCACATTTCTTGAGATTTTTTATGTAAACTATTGTGTCATCTCTCAGTAGGGATAGTTTTATTTCTTCCTGTCCAGACTATGTGCCTTTTATTGTCTTTTCTTTCCTCGCTTTGCTCGCTAGAATTTCCAGTACTCTGTTGAGTGACAGTGATGAGACTGGGGATCCTTGCCTTGTTTAAGATATTAGGTGTAAACATTTGATCTTTCCCTGTTAAGTATGATAGTTATGCATTTTTTGTAGGTGTTTATTATCAAGTTATCTATTCCTATTTCTCTGAGAACTTTTATGTTAAGTTGGAGTTGAATTTTTTCAACTTTTTCTGCATAATGCAACCATGAACTTTTCCCCCCTTTGGCTTGTTAATATGGTGGGTTACCTTGATTGACTTTTGAATATTGAATCAAACTTGCATTCCTGAATACGGTTTGCTGCTTAGTCATGACACATAATTCTTCATATATATTGCTGAATTCTGCTTGCTCATATTTCAATAAGAATTTTTGCATCAATGTCCATGATAAATATTAGTCTACAGTTTTCTTTTTTTACTGACTTTGGTTTTGGTGTTAAGATGATACTGGATTCATAGACAAAGTTTGAAAGTATTTTCTCTCCTTCTATTTTTTGGAAGAGATTGTGAAGCACTGGTGTTAACTGTTCTTTGACCTTTGGCAAAATTCTTTGGTGAAACCATCTTTTCTTGGAGATTTGTTTTTTGGGAGGTTTCTCTATTATGAACTCATTTTACTTCATAGTAATAAGATTATTCAAATGACCTGTTTGATATTGGTGAGTTTTGGTAATTTATAGTTTTTAAAGAACTGGTCCATTTCATATAAGTTGTTAGATTTATGAGTGCAGAGGTGTTCACGGTATTCCCCTATTGTCCTTTTGATGTCTGAATGATAGGTAATGATATCTCCTATTTCATAAATAATATTGGTAACTTCTATCTTCTTTCTTTTTTCTTTGTGAGTCTTGTCAGAGGTTTGTCAATTTTATTAAACTTTTTTTTCTTTCTTTCTTTTTTGATACAGAGTCTTACTCTGTTGCCCTCAGTAGAGTGCTGTGGCATAACAGCTCACAGCAACCTCCAACTCCTGGGCTTAGGTGATTCTCTTGCCTCAGCCTCCTGAGTAGCTGGGACTACAGGTTCCTGCCACAACGCCTGGCTATTTTCTTTGTTGTTGTTGTTGTTGTTGCAGTTTGGCCAGGGCCAGATTTGAACCCACCACTCTCTGTATATGGGGCCAGCGCCCAACTCACTGAGCCACAGGTGCCACCCCAATTTTATTAATCTTTTAAAATAACCATTTTTGTTCCATTAACTTAATCTTTTTTTCTATTTTCAATTTTTTTTTTGATTTTTGCTTTTATCATTATCTTGTTCCTTCTGCTTGCTTTTCTGTGCTTTTCTTTTTCTAGTTTCTTGAGATGGATATTTAAGTTATTGATTCAAGACTCCTTTATACCATACTATGACTGAGTGTAGTACTTTTTACAATTATATTACATTTCTTCTTTACTATTTTATTGCTACAACTTTTCCTCTTAGTATTCCTTTAGATAGGTCCGTTAAACTTTGATATGTTGTATTATTATTTTTACTCAGTTCAATGTATTTTTTATATCCCCAGAGGCATTTTCATTGACCCATGAAATGTGTTATTCAATTTCTTAGTGTTTGGAGATTTTCCTCTTATCTCTCTTTTATTGATTTCTATTTTGACTCTATTGAAGACAGAGAATAATTGCATAATTTTGTGGTTTTTTAAAGAATTTGTTTTGTGGGCTAGGCTGTAATCTGTCTTGGTATATGTTCTATAGATTCTTCACTTGGCATTATTCAAAAGGCTGAGAAGAGGTTGTTTTATAGGTCCTTGAAAATAATGTTTATCCTGCTGTTTCAGAGTGGCGTGTTCTGTATATATTATTTAGAGCCTATTGATTGATTATGTTGTTGAGTTCTATATTCTTGTTGATTTTCTGTGAGATTTTTCTATGGTTGAGAAAGGGATGTTAAGTCTGCAACTGTAATAGTAGATTTATTTATTTCTCCTTCCAATTCTTTTAGCTTTTCCTTCACATATTTTGCAGCTGTCTTATTCATTATGTATGCTTTTTCCCCAGGATTGCTGTGTCTTTCTTTCTTTCTTTCTTTTTTTTTTTTTTTAGAGCATTTACCCTTTTATCATCATGTAAAGTACCTCTTTGTCCCTGGTACTTTTCTTTCTCTGAGGTTTACTTTATCTGATATTAATATAGTCATTCCTGGTTTCTTTTGATTAATATTTGAATGGTACATTTTTTTCATCCTTTTACTTCCAACCTACCTATGTAACTGTGTTACATAAAACTAAAGTTGGACTAAAAGTGCCTCTATACCTTGAGTCCTCAGCTAGCAAACCGCAATCTAACTTAGTATGTAAATAACACGAAAGCCTAATCTAGGAGTGTATATTTTTGTAACAAATACCTGATTCACAGCTAATCATAGTAGCTGAGCTTCAACCAGTCACAGGCTGTCAACTGATTAATTAAGGCAAATGCTGAGCTGTACCCAATCAAGCTGTTTCTGTACCTCTCTTTAGTATAATTCTGCCTGCCCATGTTGTGGAGTAGATCCACCTAATCCTCTTCTTGTTCTCTGTGGTGCCCAATTTGTGAAGCATTTTTTGCTTAATTTGATTCTGTGAAGTTTAATTTATTTACAGTTTTTCTTTTAATGGTTATATTTTACGTGAGTTTTCCTTTGTTGACAATGTATCATTAGGTTATACTTTCTGTTTAATCTACTTTACCAATCCATTTTTTTATGTAGTGTATTTAGACCATTTACATTTATAATAATTGATATACTATGATATAATATAATAATGGCATCTACCATTTATTTTTTATTTTCTTCTTTTTCTGGGTTTTTGTTTTTATGTTTTCTTTTTATTTATTTCCTTGAGGTGACTTGAACATCTTCAGAATTCCATTTTGACTTATCTTTAGTGTTTTTCAGTATATTTCATTATGCATACATTTTTAAAGTGATTGTTTATGTACACTATATGCGCATAACTTAAAATAGTCTACTGAGTATACTTCCTGAGTATTAGATCCCTGAGTATTCTCCATACTTCTTTCCAAAAGGGATGTATTTGCTTACATTTCCACTAGCAGTGCAGAAGTGTTTCCTTTTCTCCACATCCATGCCAAATTCTGTAGTTTGGGGTTTTTGTTGTGTGAGCCACTCTTACTGGAGTTAGATGATATCTCAAAGTGGTTTTGATCTGCATTTCTCTGATGATTAAAGACGATGAGCATTTTTTCATGTGTCTGTAGGCCATGTGCCTCTCTTCTTCAGAGAAGCTGCTGTTCATGTCCCTAGCCCACAATGAAATGGGATTACTTGTTCTTTTCTTATTAATTAGTTTGAGTTCTTTGTGGATTCTGGTTATCAAACCTTTGTCAGAAACATAACCTGCAAATATCCTCTCCCATTGTGGGGGCTGTCTGCTTGCTCTCCTTTTTATGTCCCTTTATTCCCCCTCATTCATAATATAATCATCATGAATATTTCCTCTATGAACACTGAGAACCATGGTAGATATTATTACACATTTTGCCTCAATTTTTAAACATACATTAGGAAATTGAAGAGAAGTAAAGTCTATTATATATACTCATAATTTTGCTTTTTGCTGTTCTTTCTTCCTTCCTGCTATTCAATATTCCTTCTTTTATAATTTCATTTCTCTTTAACAAACTTCCCTTAGCCATTCTTTTATGGTACATCTATTGGTGACTTATTTTCTTGGTTTTACTTTCTCTGAGAATACTTTGATTTCCCTTTATCTCCTAAAGGATAATTTCCCTGGATATAAAATTCTGAGCCAAAAGTTCTTTTCTTTCATGGCTTAAAAAAAAATGCCATTTTCTTCTTGCTTCCATGATTTCTGAAGCTAAATCTCCGTCATTTGAATTGTCCCCTATAATTAAGTTATTCTTTCCCTCTGGTTTCTTTGTAGCTTTCTTTGTCTTTAGCTTTTAGAAATTTGATTATGGTTTATCCGGCTTGGTACATATTTCTTTGATTTTACCCTGCTTTGGGTTTGCTTGGTTTCTTGAATATGTAAGCTTATATATTTTTCAAATTTGAAATATTTTCTACCATGTTTTAGAATTTATTTTTTAATACCCACTACCTTTATTCTCTCCTTCTGGAGAGAATTCCAGAAGGAATTCCAATGATATAAATGTTAGATCTTTAGTTATAGTTCTATATGTTATTGAGTCTCTTTAAATATACACACGTGTGTATATATACATACATATATATGTATGTATATATACACACACTCATATAAATACATATTAATTTAGGTATTCATATTTGTATATATTTTATGTATTTCCTTTCTATTTTTTCAGATTGGGTAATTTTCATTTTATTTTCTGGTTCATTGATTCTTCCTTTTGTGTTCTCTATTTTGTTGTTAACCCCATCCATTGAATTTTTCTTTCTGATTGTGCATTTTCTAAGTTCCAAAATTTCCATTTTGTTCTTCTTAATATCTTTTATCTCTTTGCTGAGACTTTCTATTTTTTTCATTTGTTTTAGCATCTCCATAATTTCTCTTTGAGCAATTTTTAGGATGGCTGCTTTGAAATCCTTAGTAGAATATCCAATTTCTGTGTCATCTTGATGTTGTCACATGTTGGTTGCTTTGTTTCTTTTCTTTTCTTTCTTTCTTTCTTTTTTTTTTCTTGAGATAGTGTCTCATTATGTCGCCCTTGGTAGAGTGCTGTGGTGTCATAGCTCACAGCAACCTCTAACTCTTGGGCTTAAGCGATTCTCTTAAGCCTCAGCCTCCCAAGTAGCTGGGACCACAGGTGCCCACCACAATGCCTGGCTATTTTTTGTTGCATTTGTCATTATTGTTTAGCAGACCCAGGCCCAGTTCAAACCTTCCTGCCTTGGTGTATGTGGCTGGATCCCTAAGCACTGAGCTACAGAGGGCCGAGCCCACATGTTGGGCGCTTTTTCTCATTCAAATTGAGATCTTCTTGGATCTTAGCGTACTTAATTGAATCCCAGGCACTTTAGCTATTATGTTGTAAGACTCTCGAGGTTAAGGAAATTTCATGTTTTAGCAGGTCTCTTCTGACAATATCCCAGCCATGAGTGTAAAGGATACTTTCATACTGCTGAGCAGATGTTGAAGTTCAGGTTGGGCAGGAACTCACTATTGCCCAACAAAGATGAAATTCCTAGCTCCCTATCTAGTCATCCTTAATGTCACCTTGGGCAGGTTTGGGGGAGTCTCACCACTCTTCAGAGAGAGTGGAAGTGGAGGCTCCCACTTAGCCCATGTGGGCAGGATAAAGGCAGGCTGCAGTTATCTTCTGTGATGTTCCACTGGAGTAGAATGGTTATTGTCTAAATGTTTTTATCTTTTTGTGAATCTTCCCAAATTTTATCCCTTGGCTAGACAGAAAACAGATTTACTTGGGAGGGGGTGATATGCTATTTTTGTCTGTACCTATTGGCATTATCAGGTTGCTAGCTTATCTGGTCTGGGATATGTGAAGTCAGAGAACACTCACAGAACTCACTGCCACAGCATTCGTTGTGCTTCTGAGGTCCCTACCAGTCTGCCCATTCATGTCTACTTATCATAGTCTTTAAATGTTTGTTTTATAATATCCAGGTTGTTAGCTCTGTTCTCAGCAGGAGAAATAAGGATGTATACATCTATCCCATCTTTGGAGAGCCTTTGTCATTTTTTTTTTTTTTTTTTTGTGACAGAGTCTCACTTTGTCGCCCTTGGTAGAGTGTCATGGCTTCATGGCTCACGGCAACCTCCAGCTCCTGGGCTTAGGCGATTCTCCTGTCTCAGCCTCCCGAGTAACTGGGACTACAGGCACCCGCCACAATGCCCGGCTATTTTTCTGTTGCAGTTCGGCCAGGTCGGATTTGAACCCGCCACCCTTGCTATATGGGGCCGACGCCCTACTCACTGAGCCACAAGCACCGCCGTGTCATTTTGTTTTTAACATGTTTTTTTAAATAGGTCAGTTTTACTTTTACCCTATCTGAATTTCCTTTCATTTGTGTGAGGACATTTAGCATATTCAGATCAATCTCAAATATTGATACAGAGTAATTAATTTCTTTCGTTTTAAATCTACTTCACTTTGTAGGGATTTTTTTCCCTTTCCTTAATTAGCTGATTAATCAGGTAAAATTTTAGTTTTCTTTTCTTCTGTGTCAATCTCTTTAATTTGGATGGTCTATTATGCATTTCCTTTGAACTTAGAGGAGCTTCTCACAGCTACTAAGCATAGAGGTCCGTTGATCCTTGCCAATATTTTGAGGTTCGGGGCAGTTTTTAGTAGGTGCACAGAAGCTGTGGGTTTCTCAATCTGTTCTTTGGAGCAAGGTTACAAGCTTACACTTTTCTAAGAGAATGTAAGAAAACTATACCATAGCAGCAGAAAGCATAGGAGATGAACCACGTTGACTCTACGGATATCTGAATGCAGGTGCCTTCTCTGAGAAAGATGACAATCCCTGTAACTTAAGGCAGTAACACTGTCATCTGATTCTATTCCACGGTCCAAAGGGAACTTGGAGAGTCGGCTTTGGGTAGGCAAAACAATTTCAAAGAAGTTCCTCTTGTCTTAAGTTGGTTCTTCTTAAAAGGTGACATGAGGGCATGACCTAGAATCTCAAATGTCTGACTTTGGGGACAGGCCTTCCTTATCCATCACAGTGATTTCATCAATGAAGATGGAGTGTCTGGGCCTGGAGCCACCTGACTGACAGGACACTGGGTTAATTGTCTACACCTGGTTCTTGTCCGTCATTACTGTTGTGCTCTAAAGGCCCCACGGTTGGTGAAGAAAAGCAAAGAGTTGTGGCCTTTTTTCATTTCTTTCTTTCTGAAGCAGAACCACTGCCTGAAAGGCTATACCTCACATGACCAGGTATTCACTCAACTAGGTCAGGAAACAGGAGAATGAATATTAACCTGCATGTGTCCCAACTCTGAACACCTGCTCAGTGAGCCTCCTATGCCTCAATGTCCCCCTTGAGAATTTGTTGTCAGCAATCCCAGATGAACAAAGAAATCACACAGAAATATCTTCCCTCAACACCCAGGGATTAGTGAATCTGTCCTGCTTGCCCAGTGTGGCGATCATTTTCCTACTGTACGCTAACACACAGAGAGGGCTACCACACACAGTGTGTCTTACACGCGATGAATTTGCTTCATCTCCATGGAGTCCACTTTTTGAACAGAAATATCTCGCTTGTTCAGAGAAAATTCAGTTCCTGATGAACTTTAGCATCATTTTGTCTTATACAACCAGTGCTCAAGAGACTTGAGAGAAGTGTCCCTCTTATTTTACAGAAGGAAAATCTTGGGCCCCAAACATGGCTGTGAAGGTCATCTGGCTATATTCCCAGACCACAGAAAATAAAATATAATTGTGGAAAGAAGGAAAAGAGGAGAATAAATGAGAAAATACTCAAATGCTCCCCCGGTCTAGAGCTGTTTTCTTCATAGCTAAGAGAGCTCTGACCTTTTGGTGCTGCCTGGATGGTCAGGGCTGTGAGGATGACACACACAGGCAAACAAGAAATTTTACACCAAGGAAAATGACACTCTCCTTCTGCTCAATCCTTCTCTGAGAATTCTTCTCTTCTGTCCTGAGCGTGCTCTTGGACTCTGCTTTGGCCCTGAAAAGAACTTTATCTTCTGGAACCATTTTATGGGTTCTCACTTGGTGATTCAGCTCATCTTTGCAAAATTTTTTCTCCTTTACCCTCCTCCCTGTCTTTTCTCTTAGAGTTTATCTTTTAGGTCCCGTGGACTGGAAGTACAGCATTGAACAACATAGACCAACTCCTCTCCTCACGAAGGCTTGTGTTCTCATTTTGGGAGACACAGTATAAAGAAATAAATGAGCAATTGGTGGGATCACACCTACGGTGCATCTTAGTAGGGTACTGGTGAAACTTATTAAATGTAGAGTATCAATGTCTTTATATAGTGATTAAGAAAATTCTATGAGGGCTATCTCTCACAGTATGATCAAAATGTTTCTGATTGTATATGAAGCACATTCTGCCCTATGATTGCACCAATGTACACAATTATGATTTAATAAAATTATTAAAAAAAAA
>CAUYRH010063372.1:0-20930 GCA_963574655.1 Perodicticus potto | reverse complement strand
AGAGAAAACTCGAGTCAGGAGAGAAAAGTGCTCTCTCTCTCCCTCTCAGTCTGTCTGTCTGTAGGCTCTTTGTCTAAGGGTATATGTAGTCGCATGGGGCCCTCGGTAGGGGCTTGGTAGTTACATTTAGTGTGTCTGGGAAATGTCTAGAATAACATGTCTGGCCCTTGGTAGTTACATTTAGCGAGTTTGGTAGTTACATTTAGTGTGTCTGGGACATTGTGTCTGCGTCACAAATGAATGGCTACAATCCCTTTCATTCCCAGGCCTAGTAAATGAGGGTGGCCTCCCTGCCCACCCTCCAGCCTGCTGGTTTAGCTGTTTGCTGCCACCACACCAACATCACCAAGGCAAAGGCAGCTGGTCCGAGGCCCCCCAGCTCCATGAGCTGGTTGGGATGTCACTTGTCCTGTATCAATATAATGCCAGGGCACTCTACTGAGGGTGACAAAATGAAACTGTCTCAAAAAAAACAAGAACAAAAACAATATTCCTAATTTGGGAGTATTAGTGGAAGAAAAAACTTTTATATAACATTAGTTTTGTAAGATTTACCTCGCCATTCTTTTTTTTTTTTTTTGAGACAGAGCCTCAAGCTGTCACCCTGGATAGAGTGCTGTGACATCACAGCTCACAGCAACCTCCAATTTCTGGCCTCAAGCGAGTCTCCTGCCTCTGCCTCCCAAGTAGCTGGGACTACAGGCGCCTGCCACAATGCCCGGCCAGTTTTTGGTTGCAGCCGTCATTGCTGTTTGGTGGGGCAGGGCTGGATTCAAACCCGCCAACTCAGGCGTACGTTGCTTGCGCCTTAGCAGCTTGAGCCACAGGCACCGAGCCAGCCTCGCCATTCTTATCTGTTTTTTCCCAGGCATCTATTTCTCCATGACTCTGTGGCAATCATTTCTACTCTAAGTGTGTTACTAAGCTTTGGAGTAAGTCATGATGCTGGGTACTATCACTACTATTAACGTGTCATATTTCTGGGGGAAATGTTGTATCAGGGTATAAATACTCTTCAAATTTCTTTTCATTTGGAAACATCAGAGCAGTGATGTATTTAAAGAGTGGCAAGAGAGGGGCGGCGCCTGTGGCTCAGTGGCCCAATATATCAAGGATGGCGGGTTCAAACCCGGTCCCTGCCGAACTGCACCAAAAAAATAGCCAGGCGTTGTGGCGGGCACCTGTAGTCCCAGCTACTCGGGAGGCTGAGACAAGAGAATCGCCTAAGCCCAGGAGCTGGAGGTTGCTGTGAGCTGTGTGATGCCAAGGCCCTCTACCGAGGGTGATAAAGTGAGACTCTGTCTCTACAAAAAAAAAAAAAAGAGTGGCAGGAGAGTGACATGGGGTAAATTCTATGACAACAATCAAATAAAGCCAGAGGCAATTGTTCCAGTTTTGAAAGCCAAGAGAACAATATTAATATCAGTGTGGTCAAAGAAGTAGGAAGTCATACTTCCCTTAATAAGAAGCAGATAGTACTTTTTCTTCCTGGCTAAACAACAAAATTCCATAAACATAAAGCTGCACTGCCTCTCTGTCCTCCTGACTAATTGGCAGAGGATGCTGCTGCATTGTAAGTTGTGCTCAAGTCGCTCATTAAGGTTAAATTTTGTTAGTATTTGGGGCATACTTAGCAGATATCTCATCAATCAAATCCTGGAAGTCTAGGTCAGCCTACATAAATTGGTGTGATACTAGTGCTATCAACAGACTCAGGAACAGAAAATTCAGAAAAGATCAAGCAAAAGCAATTTAAAAGATGAGCCCTTGGCTTATGGGTTTTGGCACATAAAGTTGGATTTAAAGTTAAAATAGGAACTTGAATTACTGAGAAGCAGATGGCGCTACATGCCATTTTAATCCAAAACTCTGAATGGTTGAACAAAGAAAGAATGGCAAAGGGAAACTTCCCACTGTTGTCCTTTTAAATATTAATTTGTTGACTTTCCAGTTCTGGTAGTGGTGGAAGAACTTGTATTGGATTAACCCTCACTCTGATAGCAACTATGCAGCTTTTATCCTAATAATGTTGCCCAGAATTGTGGGGCAGCCAAAATTCAAGCAGAAAGCTTTGCTTTAGGGGTCAAATAATGGAATTCAAGAGTGGCAATTCAGTTAGAAATCAGGGGGAGAGATTCTAATGAAGAGGAGCATATAATTTATAAGCAATCTATAGAGGACCATAACAGAATCCAGGGTTTCTACAATGAATCCAAAATGTTTAGTAAAAAAATTCAAAAAGTTATTATACCTGTGGAGAAACAGGAAAATTTGATCTGTAATCAAGAGAAAAAGCAGTCATTGGTTGGTTTGGTGCCTGTGACTCAACGGGCTAAGGTGCAAGCCACGTACACCTGAGCTGGCGGGTTCGAATCCAGCCTGGGCCTGCCAAACAACAGTGATGGCTGCAACCAAAAAATAGCCGGGCGTTGTGGCAGGCACCTGTGGTCCCAGCTGCTTGGGAGGTGGAGGCAGGAGACTCTCTTGAGCCCAGGAATTGGAGGTTGCTGTGAGCTGTGATGCCACAGCACTCCTCTATCCAGGGTGACAGCTTGAGTCTCTGTCTCAAAAAAAAAAAAAAGCAGTCATTGGAAAATGAATTCTAGATAACCCAGATTTTAGAATTAGCAGAAAAGGACTTTTTTTTTTTCTTTTTGAGACAGTCTCACTTTGTTACCCTCCCTCAAACTCTTGGGCTCAAGCAATTCTCTTGCCTCAGCCACCGGAATAGCTGGGACTACAGGTGACAACTGCAAGGTCTGCCTATTTTTAGAGGCAGAGTCTTACTCTGGCTCAGTCTGGCCTCCAACTCAGGAGCTCAGGCAATCTACTTGCCTGGGACTCACATGTGCTGGGATTACAGGCATGAGCCAACATGCCCAGCAGGAAATTCTTCAGATTGAAAAAAAAAAAAAGAAAAAAAGAAATGAAGAAGATGAAAACTCAGATCTACAGGGAGAAATAAATAGTATCAGAAATATGGGCAGCACCTATGGCTCAAAGGAGTAGGGCTCGGCCCCATATGCCAGAGGTGGCAGGTTCAAACCCAGCCCCGGCCAAAAAACTGCAAAAAAAAAAAAAAAAAAAAAAAGTATCAGAAATGATAAATGTGTAGGTAAATTTAAAATTATTCTCTCTCTTAATATTTTTAGAAGTCAGCTGAATGTTCAAAGCAAAAATCATTGCACTGTTGAGTTTATAACATTTGTAGATTCAGGGTTGGGCACAGTGGCTCACCTGTAATTCCAGGTGTTGGGAGGCCGAGGTGGGTGGCTTGCTTGGACCAGCCTGAGCCAGAGTGAGACCTGGTCTCTAATAGTAGCCAGGCATTGTGGTGGGCACCTGTAGTCTTAGCAACTAGAGAGGCTGAGACAAGAGAATTGCTTGAACCCAAGAGTTTGAGGTTGCTGTGAGGTATGATGCCATGGCACTCTACCAAGGGCGACCAAGTGAGACTCAGTCTCAAAAAAAACAACAAAAAACCAAAAAAGACATTCGTAGATACAAAACATAATAGCACAAAGGGGGTAGTGGATATATGAACTTTCACCTCTCAAGGTACTTATTTTTATTTGAATTGGCATAAGTTTACTCAAAGTATGCTATGAAAAAGATGTGTACTTTAATATGAAACTAGATGAAAAACTACAATGACCACACTTGAGGAAAACCCAATTAAACTCAAGTTGGGAGGAGGGGGAGGTGGGAGGAAGAAGAGGGGCGAAGGGCGGAAGATTGGTGTGCTCTCAAATAATAGGCACAACGTGAGGGTATACAGCACACCTCCTGAGTGAAGGGCTCAGCTACAGCTTAGACTCTACCTAACAAACGCAAACAAGGTAACAAGCATTTGAATCGTCATATTAATCTGAAATTTAAATAAAATGTGAATACTTTAATTCTTAGAGCAACTACTAAAAATGATACAAAGAGGTAAAACTAAAAATCCAATATTAGAATTAAAGTGGAATAATAAATATTATTGGATTAAGCCAGAGGAAAGCTTTTAATTGGAAAGTACTGCTTAGTCTACTTACGTTTTATGCAATTATTGATATTATTACATTTAAATGTACTATCTTGCTAGTTGTTCTGCTCCTCTTTTTGTTTCTCTGTTTCTCCTCTATCGTATCCATTAGGATTAATGGAATAATTTTTTGTAGATAAGAAAACAAAACATAACTATATGCTTTCTTACGTTTATTTTAAGGTTGAGCGCTGTAGGTCTGTTAGAACGTTGGCCTTGCATGCCAGGCACTGTGAGTTTCAGCCTCACCTGGGCCTAAATTAAAAAAAAAAAAAAAAAAAAAAGAATTGGGCTTGGCACCTGTGGCTCAAGTGGCTAAGGCACCAGCTACATATGCCTGAGCTGGTGGGTTCAAATCCAGCCCAGGCCCGCCAAACAATAATGACAGCTGCAACCAAAAAATAGCTGGGCATTGTGGTGGGTGCCTGTAGTCGCAGCTACTTGGGAGGCAGAGGCAGGAGACTCACTTGAGCCCAGGAATTGGAGGCTGCTGTGAGCTGTGATGCCACAGCACTCTACCCAGGGTGACAGCTTGAGGCTGTCTCAAAAAAAAAAAACTGCTCACACCTAATCCTCGTCCTTTGGGAGGCATAGGAGGGTAGATTCCCTGAGCTCACAAGTTCGAGGCAAGCCTGAGCAAGAGTGAGACCCCATTTCTAAAAATAGCTGAGTGTTGTGGTGGGTGCCTGTAGTTTCAGCTATTTTGGGAGGCTGAGGCAAGGGAATCGCTTGAGCCCAAGATTTTGAATTTGTTGTGACACCATGGCACTCTACTGAGGGCCCAAGAGTTTGAGGTTGCTGGGAGCTATGATGATTCCAAGGAACTCAACCTCAGGGTGACAGAGTGAGACTCTGTCTCAAGGAAAAAAAAAAAGAATTCAAGAAAAGGAGTATTGTTAAAGAAAATAGGGACATTTGTTATGACAAAAGTATCAATTCATCTAGAAGACACAAAAATAATGTGCTTGTAAGTAATAAAAGAGATTCACTTGGGGATAAGATACGATTGTAAGACGGTCTTTACCTAACAAATGCAATCAGTGTAACCTGGTTTCTTGTACCCTCAATGAATCCCCAACAATTAATAATAATAAAAAAGGAGATTCAAAGGCCAGGCACGGTGGCTCATGCTTGTAATCCTAGCACTCTGGGAGGCCGAGGCAGGTGGATTGCCTGAGCTCATGGGTTCAAGACCAGCCTGAGCAACAGCGAGACCCCACCTCTAAAAATATAGCTGGGCATTGTGGTAGGTGCCTGTAGTCCCAGCTACTTGGGAGGCTGAGGTAAGGAAATAGCTTGAGACCAGGAATTTGAAGTTGCTGTGAGCTATGAGGCCACAGCACTCTACCAAGGGCGACAAGCTGAGACTCTGTCTCAAAAAAAAAAAGAGAGATTCAAAAATACAAAAGCAAAAAGTGACAGAAGAGTAAAGTAGGTAAATCTACCATCATGGTTGGCTATAGTAACACCCTTCTATTAGGAAGTGAGAGAACAATGAAATAAAGAATTAGTGAGGGCGGCACCTGTGGCTCAGTGAGTAGGGTGCTGGCCCCATATACCGAGGGTGGCGGGTTCAAACCTGGCCTCGGCCGAACTGCAAAAACAGAAAAATAGCCAGGCGTTGTGGTGGGCACCTGTAGTCCCAGCTACTTGGGAGGCTGAGACAAGAGAATCGCCTAAGCCCAGGAGTTGGAGGTTGCTGTGAGCTGTGTGATGTCATGGCACTCTACCAAGGGACATAAAGTGAGACTCTGTCTCTACAAAAAAAAAAATAATAATAATAATAATTAGTGAGTATATGGAAGATCTGAAAGTACTGCCAACTAACTTGACCTGATGGATGTTTTTATAGTGCTCCGCCAAATACCCAACTACTGCGGAAAACTCTTTTCATGTATACTTGGAATATTAAGCAAGAAAAATCATATGCTGGACCTTAAAATAAGTCTCAATACATTTCAAAAGATTTAAATCTTGTAAAGAATATGCATCCTTTAAGTACAAATCGCATTGTATAACAGTAACAAAAATGTTCCTAGAAATAACCTCAAATGGTTCAAAATTGAACAGTTCACTTGTAAATTACCCTTGAATAAAAAAATGGGAAAGGAATTAGAAAATAAATTTATCTGGATGATAGTAAAAACACAACATAGCAAAATATGTGAGAAGTAGCTAAAGTAGTGCTTCAAGAGAAAAGAAGCAAGGCTCAAACTCAATAATCTTAGACTTTACCTTATGAGGCTAATTAAAGAAGAGCAAACTAAACCCCAAAATAGAAGAAAGCAGAAAGAAGAAAATAGTAAAGATAGCATAAATCAAAGCAATAGAAAAGACACAAATAGAAAAAACTATGAAGAAAAAGTTGGTTCTTTGAAAAGATCGATAAAATAGATAAACATCAGTGTAAATCATTGAGTAAACAAAAGAACAAATATGAATTATAAGTATCAGGAATGAAAGCAGGGTTATTATTCCAAATCCCCAAAACACTTAAAAGATACTTAGAGAATATTACAAACAACTCTATAACAACAAAAATGACAAATCAGATGATGTGAGCTAATTTTTTGAATGACACAAATTGCCACAACTGACATGAAAAAAATATCGAAAACCCGAATAACACTACATTTGTTAAAGAAATTGTATGTGCAATAGAAATACTTCCCGACCAAGTAAATTCCCAGGTAAGAGTTCTTGCTAATGAATTGTGTCAAACATTTAAAAAGGAAATAACATTAATCTTATATGAAAGATTTCAGAAAATGATGTATAGAATCCTTCCTTATTTGTTTTATGAGGCTAGGATAAGGCAGCAACTAAAATTTGAGAAAGGCATTATAAGAACAGAAAAGAACAGACCATTATCTTTTATGAATTTGGGCACACACACACACACACACACAATTCTTTGGATAATATTAGCAAATTGAATCCAGAATGTATACAATTTTTTTTTTCAAATGTTAAAAAAGATAATACATCATGAGTGAGGTTTATACAAATAATTCAAGATTAGTTTAACATTCAAAATGAATCAATGTAATTTACCATTTTAAGAGAATAAAGTCAAAAGTCATCTCAATAGATGCAGGATAATCATTTGATACATTCTACGTCCATTCATGATGAAAAAACAAGATGTTTTCAATAAACCAGGAATAGAGGGAAATTTACTCAATCCAATAATGGACATCTACAAAAAAATCTACAGTTAATATCATTTAAAATGATGAACCATTCGATCTTTTTCCCTAAAGCAAGAGCTACAAAAATTATGTTTTAAAACCATTTTTTAAAGTATTATATTGGATATCCTAGCCAGTATGATAAATCAAGAGAAAGAAACAAAAAGCGTAACATTGGAAAATAAATAATAAAACTCTTTCTAATTAAGGAAAACACGATTATACATGTATAAAAGCCCATGAAATATAGAACTCATCTACTATAACTAAAAGGTAAATTTGTGGCCAGGTGCAGTGGCTCTTGTCTGTAATCCTAGCACTCTGAGAGGCTCAGGCAGGTAGATTGTCTGAGTTCACAGGTTCAAAACCAGCTTGAGCTAGTTGAGACCTAGTCTCTAAAACAAAACCAGCTTGAGCTAGCGTAAGACCTAGTCTCTAAAAATAGCCAGATGTTGTGTAAGGCACCTGTTGTCCCAGCCACTTGGGGAGGCTAAGACAAGAGAATTGCTTGACCCCAAGAGTTGGAGGTTGCTGTGAGCTGTGACATCACAGCACTCTATGGGGGCAACAAAGCGAGACTCTGTCTCAAAAAAAAAAAAAAAGGTAAATTTATCAAGTTCTCAGAACATAAATTCAAAATACGAATTTTTTTTTTTTTTTTTTGCAGTTTTTGGCTGGGGCTGGGTTTGAACCCAACACCTCCAGCATATGGGGCCAGAGCCCCACTCACTGAGCCACATGCACCGCCCAAAATACAAAACTTTTAAAATTTTTTTTGAGACAGAGCCTCAGGCTGTCACCGTGGATAGAGTACTGTGGCATCACAGCTCACAGCAACCTCCAATTCCTGGGCTCAAGCGAGTCTCTTGCCTCCACCTCCCAAGTAGCTGGGACTATAGGGGCCCGCCACAACGCCTGGCCATTTTTTGGTTGCAGCCGTCATTGTTGTTTGGCGGGTCCGGGCTGGATTCGAACCCGCCAGCTCAAGTGTACGTGGCTGGCGCCTTAGCCCTTTGAGCCACAGGCGCCAAGCCAAAATATGAAAATTTTTGAAATAATTGTACTTCACTGTATTAGCAGCACATACTTGGAAATGAAAATGGGAGAAAAATTCCCTTGTGCTTCGGAAAGGGTGAGAGGACAAGTAGCCATTTTGAAATACAACCAGCATATTTTTTGTGCTTACCACAACCTGCCATTGAGGGAAATAATTTTGCCAGAGCTTAACCAACTTGGGCTTTACAAGATCCTAAACTGGCTTGGCGCCTGTAGCTCAGTGAGTAGGGCACCAGGCACATACACCAAAGGTGGCAGGTTCGAGCCCAGTCCAGGCCTGCTAAACAAAAATGACAACTGCAACCCCCCCCCCCAAAAAAAAATAATAGCTGGGCATTGTGGTGGGTGCCTGTAGTCCCAGCTACTTGGGAGGCTAAGAGAAGAGAATCGCTTAAGCCCAAGAGTTTGAGGTTGTTGTGAGCTGTGACACCACGGCACTCTACTGAGGGCAACATAGTGAGGCTCTGTCTCAAACTCCCCCCAAAACCCCAAAAACGAAAACCAAAAGTCTAGAGGATGCTTCCCCTCCCTTCTATGTCTTATCACCTCATCAGTTTGAATCCTGTATAAAATTATAGGATTATAGCTGCAAGAACTGTAAGCCGCAGACCCTATTTATGAAGGAGTCTCCAGAGAAACCCAAAGACAAATAGGGGGGACAAGAACAAGGACATTAAAGGAAATTTTATTTATTTATTTTTATTTTTATTTATTTATTTTTTTGGTAGAGACAGAGTCTCACTTTATTGCCCTCAGTAGAGTGCCGTGGCGTCACACACCTCACAGCAACCTCCATCTCCTGGGCTTAGGCGATTCTCTTGCCTCAGCCTCCCGAGTAGCTGGGACTACAGGCGCTGCCACCACGCCTGGCTATTTTTCTGTTTTGCAATTCGGCCGAGGCTGGGTTTGAACCCGCCACCTTCAGCCTATGGGGCCGGGCCCTACTCGCTGAGCCACAGGTGCCACCCGACATTAAAGGAAATTTTAGTCTCAGACACCCATTCCTTTTGCAGGAAGACGAGGCCCAATAGAGAGAAAGAACATTCAAACACTATTTAAGAGGAAAAAGGCTTTTATTCAGCCAGTGGAGCCAACAGCATGGAAGAATTCAAAATAGCCATACTCCCTGCTGCCTAGGTCTTTCCCTTTTTATCTCCAGTCAAAAAGTTCCAACCCACAGGTACCTTTCTCATTGGTCAGTTTGAATCAAGCTGGAGATGCTGTTCCAGCCCCCACAGAACTATAGGAGTTCACAGACTTGAAAATTTCCAAGTTCCAGGAAGTTACATCTACAAATTCCCAAGAGCTGAGTCACTATGGAGAGGACACTACAGCTGTACCCTTGGGGTCTCCTTGAGAAGACCTCAGTTCTCCTAGAACTCACCCTTCCCAGGTATCCTCTCTCACTGCTACAGCAAATGGGAAACACAACCTAACTTCTAGGCAGACAAACAAAAAGCCTCACACTAAAGGCCTATTTACCTCAATTCCTTTTACATAATGTATCAAGTCTGACTATCAACAGAAAATTACAAGGCATTCTGAAATTCAAAAAACATAATCTGAAGAGACAAAGCAAGCATAAAAACCATACTCAGATAAGGCAGAGATTTTGAAATTATCAGACTAACTATTTTAAATAATGATAATTAAAATGCTACCAGTGTTAATGGAAAATGTGAACAATATGTAAGAACAGAAGGGTAATGTAAGCACAGGGATGAAAATTTTCGGAATCAAAAGGAAACGCTAGAAATCAAAAGCACTGTAAAAAAAAAAAAAAAATGAATGCTTTCGATGGGCTCATCCCCAGACTGGACAAGGGTGAGGAAAGAATCAATGACCTTGAAGGTATGTCATGAGAAACTTCCTAAACCAGGTGGGGCCTGTGGCTCAGTGGATAGGGCGCTGACCCCATATACTTAGGGTGGCAGGTTCAAACCCAGCCCTGGCCAAACTGCAACAACAGCAGCAAAAAAAATAGCCGGGCGTTGTGGTGGGCGCCTGTAGTCCCAGCTACTCAGGAGGCTGAGGCAAGAGAATCGCCTAAACCCAGGAGCTGGAGGTTGCTGTGAGCTGTGTGACGCCTCGGCACTCTACCGAGGGCGATAAAGTGAGACTCTGTCTCTACAAAAAAAAAGAAAAGAAAGAAACTTCCTAAACCAAAAAATCAAGGAAGAGAAGAATGAAGAAACAAAACACTCAGACTATCCAAGAACTGTGAGAGAATTACAATTTTGTGGAATTAATGACAAACACTAAATAAATTGAAATATATACCATATCTGAGGATTAGAACACTCAATATTGGTAATATGTCAGCTGTCTTAACTTGATCTATAGATTCAATGCAATCTAGTAAAAATTCTATTTCAGTGGAAATTAACACATAGATTCTAAATTATTATGGGAACAAAAAGGAACTGTAAGAGTCAAAACAATTTTAAAAACAGGCCAGGTGCAGTGGCTCACCCCATAATTCTAGCACTCTGGGAGGTGGAGGCTGGTGGATTGCCTGAGCTCTGGAGTTCCAGACCAGCCTGAGCAAGAATGAGACCCTGTCTCTACTAAAAATAGAAAAACTAGCTGGGGGATCGGCATCTGTACCACGGTGGTTATGGTGCCAGCCACATACACTGAGGCTGGCGGGTTCAACCCCAGCCCAGGCCAGCTAAACAACAATGAAGAACTGCAACAAAAAATAGCCAGGAGTTGTGGCAGGTGCCTGTAGTCCCAGCTACTTGGGAAGTTGAGGCAAGAGAATTGCTTAGGCCCAAGAGTTGGAGGTTGCTGTGAGCTGTGATGGTATAGCACTCTACAGAGCGCAACATAGTGACACTCTGTCTCAAAAAAAAAAAAAAATGAAAAGTAAAGAAAGGAAGAATAAAGAAAAACTAGCTGGGCACTGTGATGGGTGACTGTAGTCCCAGCTACTCAGGAGGCTGAGGCAAGGAGATCACTTGAGCCCAAGAATTCGAGTTTGCTGTGAGCTAGGATGTCAAATCACTCTATCCAGGGCACAGAGTAAGACTCTGTCTCAAAAAACAAACAAAAACAAAAATACAAAGCAAATACAAACCCTTATTTACTGTAAGGCTGACTTGGCTATAAAACTGTAGTGATTGAAAGAGTATACCATTGACATAAAGTTAAATGAACAGATGAAGGGATCTGAATAGAGAGATCACAATAAACTCACTTGTATGTGGTCAATTAAAACTTGAAAATATTTTTAAGACAATTAAATGAGGAAAGAAAGTCCTTTCAACATATTGTGCTGCAACCAATTAGATAAGCAAATGAAAATCTTTGAGCCCTACCTCACAGCATACACAAAAATCAGTTAGGGAGAATCAGAAAAATGTATCATAGTTGGAAGCATAAAGCTAAAACTACAAAGCTTATAAATAAAAACACTGGAGAATATCTTTGCAATTTTGAGATAGGTAAAGATTCCTTAGAGGGGACACAAAAGCACTAATCATACAAAAAAAAATGTATGAGCTGAGTTTGTTAAAAATCGGTATAAAAATGAAAATTTCAGCCCAGTTTAGAAAACTATTCATAATACATATATCTGGCAAAGGATTCATGTGCAGAATATAACATAATGAATGCCTTCATATCAATACTAAAGGAAAACAACCCAATAAAATGCCAAAAGTTTTGAAGAGATATTTCACAAAACGAGATATCCGCAAAGCTGGTAAGGACATGGAAAGATACTTAACATTATTAGTTAACAGAGAAACATAAATTAAAACCACTTGTTTAAAACCATCTGATATACCTTTTTCCACACAATAAAATGACTAAAATTTAAGAAAAAAACCAACAAAAAACACAGTACCAAATGTTCGATAGGATGTGGAATAATTACAACTCTCACATATTGTAGGTAGAAATGTGAAATTTAGGCTTGGCGTTCGTAGCACAGTGATTATGGCGCCAGCTATATACACTGAGGCTGGTGGATTCGAACCCAGCTTGGGCCAGCTAAACAACGACGACTGCAACAAAAAATAGCCAGGGCAGCGCCTTTGGCTTGGTGAGTAGGACGCCAACTCCATATACTGAGGGTGGCGGGTTCAAGCCCGTCCCCGGCCAAACTGCAACAAAAAAATAGCCAGGGGTGGCACTTGTGGTTCAAAGGAGTGGGGCGCTGGCCCCACATGCCAGAGGTGGCAGGTTCAAACCCAGCCCCTGCCAAAAACTGCCAAAAAAAATAGCCAGGTGTTGTGATGGACGCCTGTAGCCCCAGCTACTCGGGAGGCTGAGGCAAGAGAATCGCCTAAACCCAAGAGCTGGAGGTTGCTGTGAGTTGTGACGCCATGGCACACTCTACCGACGGTGACAAAGTGAGACAGAGTCTCACTAAAAAAAAAAAAAAAAGCTAGGTGTTGTGGCGGGCACCTAGTCCCAGCTACTTGGGAGGCTGAGGCAAGAGAATCGCTTAAGCCCAAGAGTTTGAGATTGCTGTGAGCTGTGACGCCACAGCCCTCTACCACGGGCAACATAAAGAAGAAATGTGAACTTTATTTTGTTGTTGTTGAGACAGAGACTCACTGTCTGGGTAGAGTGCCATGGCATCAGAGTTCACAGCAACCTCAAACTCCTGGGCTCAAGCCATCCACCCACCTTGGCCTTCCAGAGTGCTAAGATTACAGGTGTGAGCCATTGTGCCTGCCTGGCTGGAAATGTAAAATGTTACAACCATATTGAAGAACTTTTTGGATTCTTTTTAATGAAGTCAATAAAGTAAAATATTAGATTTCCACATATTTATTCCACATCTACATATTTACTCAGGAGAAATGAAACTACATGTTGGTAATATGGCTGCTACAATAATACTCATAGCAGCTTTATTTAAATGGGATCAAACTGGAAAAACTAAAATATCTAGTTAAAGGTGAATTAAAAAATTATAGTCGTTTTTATAAAGTCGAATACCATTCAGCAAAAAAAGGGAGAGAACTATAAACACATACAACATGAATGAATCTCAAAAATATACTGTAGAAAGCAGCTAGACACAAAAGATTATATACTGTATACTTAAATTTATATGAAACTCTGGAACGAGAAATACCAATTTATAGTTATAGAAATCAGATGAGTCATTGTGAGACAGAAGGTGGGCATAAAAGGGGATTAATTATAAAGAAACCCAAATTAACTTCATAGAATGATAGAAATGTTCCATATTTTGATGGTGACGTTGGTTACACAGGTACGTATATTTGTCAAATGCATAAAATTTTACACTTAAAATCTGGGTATATCATTGTATATATGAATTTTGCCTCAATGAATACAAGATAAAAAATTAGGGATTGAGAAAGTTATAGTTTACATTCTTTGTAATTACTGAACAATAGCCTGTAAGAAAGGTAGGGCTTGTGGTTTTCACAAAGGAGGATATGTGTTTTGGAGGATCTGGTTAATTTCTTTTTTTTTTTAAGACAGAGTCTCACTGTGTCACCTTCAGTAGAGTGCTGTACCATCACAGCTCACAGCAACCTCAACCTCTTGGGCTCAAGCGATTCTCTTGCCTCAGCCTCCCAAGTAGGCTGCTCCAACGCCCAGCTATTTTTTTGTTGCAGTTGTCATTGTTGTTTAGCTGGCCCTGGGCTGGATTCGAACCTGCCACCGTTGGTGCATGTGGCTGGCGCTGCAACCACTGTGTTATGGGCACCGAGCCAGGATAATTCCTTTTTTCTTTTCTTTTCTTTCTTTCTTTCTTTCTTTTTTTTTTTTTTTTTTGAGATAGCCTCTAATTTGTCACCCTTGGTAGAGTGCCTGGAATCCCAGCTCACAGCAACCTCCAACTCTTGGGCTCAAGCGATTCTTTTGCTTCAGCCTACCGAATAACTGGGACTATAGGTGCCCACCACAAAGCTTGGAAATTTTTAGAGGCAGGGTCTTGCTCTTGCTCAGGCTGGTCTCAAACGCGTGAGCTCAGGCAATCCATCCGACTTGGCCTCCCAGAGTACCAGGATTATAGGCCTGAGTCACTGCACTTGGCTGGGTAATTCTTCTCTTCCCCTCTTCTCCCCCCTCCTTCCCTTCTCTCCCTCCATTGCCCTGGGTAGAGTGGAGCGGCATCATCACAGCTCACAGCAACCTCAAATTCTTAGGCTCAAAAGATCCTCTTGCCTCAGCCTCTCAAATAGCTGAGACTATAGGCATGCACCACAATGTCTGGCTAGTTTTTCTATTTCTAGTAGAGACAGGGTCTCTTTCATAGGCTGGTCTCAAACTCCTGAGCTCAAGCAATCCTCCAACTGAGGCCTTCCAGAGTGATAGGATTACATACAGCCTTGAGCCACTGTACCCAGCTGGATTTCTTTTCAAGGTATACTATGGAATCTAGAGCTTGGATCTAAGGATTATTCCTGAACTAGTGTTAGAACCTGAGGTAGTCACCAAAACAATTGAAAAGAGTAAGTAAAGTTTTAGCAAGAAAAGGAAGGTTGATTAACTATGTACAACTTTGAGGGGTATCAACTGCTCCTTGAAAATCTAAAATGTTGGGTTTTCAGGCAGTTGAAGTGGAATACTCTTAGTCAAGAAATGACCAGATAGGCCGCTCACAGTGGCTCACACCTGTAATCCTAGCACTCTGGGAGGCTGAGGTGGTGGATTGCTTGAGTTCAGGAGTTTGAGACCAGCCTGAGAATGAGCAAGACCCCATCTCTATGAAAAACAGAAAACTAGCCAGGTGTGGTGGCAGGCACCTATAGTACCAGGTACTTGGGAGGCTGAGGCAGGAGGATTACTAGAGCCCAAGAGTTTGAGGTTGCTGTGAGCTGTGATGCCATGGCACTCTGCCCAGGGTGACAGAGTGGGACTTTGTATCAAAAAAAAAAAAAAAAAAAAAAAAAGAAAGATGAAAGAAATGAAAAGGCACTCCATCGTAAGGCAAGCGTGAAAAAAAGTTTATTGTGAAAGATAAAGATAGATTTATAGAGTAAGAGCAAGGTATAGGTTTACGGAGCAAGGTATGTTTGCGATGGAGAGGGGTTGGATACCCATTGTGTTGACAAAGAAAAGTCAAGGAGGCAAAAGTTACGGCCAGTGGCTCTCTTTTACACCACTTTGGTCAGGTCTATGGTGGTTCAGAGATCACCTTGGCACCAGAGTCTTATTGTGCATGAGGCCTTCCCAGGAGCCTCTCTGAGAACCCATGGTGGGGAGTGTGGACCACACTATAATTAATCTAAAAAAAAATTTTTTTTAGAGACAGAGTCTCACTTTATCACCCTCGGTGGAGTGCCATGGCATCATACAGCCCACAGCAACCTCCCCTCCTGGGCTTAGGCGATTCTCTTGCCTCAGCCTCCCGAGTAGCTGGGACTACAGGCGTCCGCCACAACACCTGGCTATTTTTTGTTGCAGTTTGGCAGGGGCCGGGTTTGAACCTGCCACCCTCGGTATGTGGGGCCGGTGCCCTACTCACTGAACCACAGGTGCTGCCCAATCTTTTTTTTTTTTTTTTTTTTTGAGACAGAGTCTCAAGCTGTCCCCCTGGGTAAAATGCTGTGGCGTCACAGTTCACAGCAACCTCAAACTCTTGAGATTAAGCAATTCTCTTGCCTCAGCCTCCCAAGTAGGTGAGACTACAGGCACCTGTCACAAGGCCCGGCTATTTTTTGGTTGTAGTTGTCATTGTTGTTTGGCAGGCCTGGGCTGGATTCGAACCCACAAGCTCTGGTGTATGTGGCTGGCGCCCTAGTCACTGAGCTACAGGCAATGAGCCCACAATAATTAATCTTAAGGCTGATCTAGGTTACCTTTTAGACTCAATTGTACCTGTTGCTAGGCTAAGAGAACCTTCTACTTCCTTTTTCATTTGGCACACTAAGTTCTGATTGGTAAACTGGTAGGACCATCCCTCCTCCTCAGGTGTGAGGGATTGCTTTGTATAAAATTAAAGTGGTATGTAGGAAGATGGAGACCCGCCCCCTTCCCATTGCCCTCCTTCCCAGGAAAGCCTGATTCCTAACTAACTACTTAACACTAGAATGAAAACCAATGGTAAGTCTGAACATTCGTTATGTACCAGAGTCTAATCCAAGTATTTTATTTTATTATTTTTAAATTATTATTATTATTTTTTTTTGTAGAGACAGTCTCACTTTATTGCCCTCGGTAGAGTGCTGTGGAGTTACAGCTCACAGCAACCTCCAACTCCTGGGCTTAGGCGATTCTCTTGCCTCAGCCTCCTGAGTAGCTGGGACTACAGGCGCCCGCCACAATGCCCGGCTATTTTTTGTTGCAGTTCTGCCGGGGCCAGGTTTGAACCCACCACCCTCGATATATGGGGCTGGCGCCCTACTCACTGAGTCACAGGTGCCGCCCTATTATTTTTTAATTTTTGAGTCAGAGTGAGGCTCTTTTGCCCTGGTAGAGTGCTGTGGTGTCACAGCTCACAGCAACCTTAAACTCTTGGACTTAAGCGATTCTCTTGCCTCACCCTCATAAGTAGCTGGGACTACAAATGCCTGCGGCAACGCCTGGCTATTTTTAGAGGCAAGGTCTCACTCTGGCTCAGACCAGTCTCGAACCTGTGAACTCAGGTAATCCACCTGCCTTGACCTCCCAGAATGCTGGGATTACAGGCTTGAGCCACTGCGCCCCACCCTAATCTAAGTATTTTATCAGTATTAATTCATTTAATCCCTTGAAGGGAATACCATCTTTGTTTTATCATCTGCATTTTACAGAATAGGCATTTGAGACTCATCTTACATCACTGGGACGTATGAAGCAAATAAGAGACCTACTGAATAAGCAAGACTGGACCAGAATATCCAGAAACCACACTAATAATTTTACAAGTTTCTTAGGGAAAAGCCACTGGAGATGAATATCAGAGGAGTTGTGTTAGATTTGTAGTTATGTCAATATTCATTATATTATTGCTTCTGTAACAAGTAACCACAATAACCTTTTTTTTGAGACTGGGTCTTGCTATATTGCCAAGGCTTGCCTTGAACTCCTGTGCTCAGAGCCTCTTGAGTAGCTGGGACAACAGGTGTATGCCAGTGTACCCAGTGACAATCATTTATGGTTTCTTTCTTTCTTTCTTTCTTTCTTTCTTTCTTTCTTTCTTTCTTTCTTTCTTTCTTTCTTTCTTTCTTTCTTTCTTTCTTTCTTTTTTTCTGAAACAGAGTTTCACTATGTCACCCTCTGTAGACTGCTGTGGCGTCACAGCTCACAGCACCCTCAAACTCTTGGGCTTAAGCTATTCTCTTGCTTCAGCCTTCCAAGTAGCCAGGACTACAGGCGCCTGTCACAACGCCAAGCTATTTTTTGATTGCTGTTGTCATTGTCCTTTAGCAGGCCCAGGCTGGGCTCAAACCCACCAGCCTTGGTGTATGTGGTTGGCACCTTACTCAGTGAGGTATGGATGCTGAGCCTACCTCATGTTTTCTATAGGTCAGCAGTCCAGGTGAACTCAACTAGGTCCTATTTTGTAGCTGGCTATTGGATAGGATTCTTGTCAGCTCTTAGAGCCTGCCCAGGGTCTTTGGCTCATGGCCTCCTCCATTTTCAAAGGTAGCAACAGTGCATTGATTACTTTTTGGTTGTTGAATTGCTGACTTTCCCCTCTGCCTTTCTCTTCTGCTTCCAGTCAGGGAAAGCTCTGTATTTTAAGAGCTTTTATTTGATTGGGGTGGGTCCAAAAAGATAATCTCCAGTCCTTAAGTTCAAATGACTTGGAAATTTAATTATATCAGCAAAACCCCCAAATCCCTTAGCAACAGTATTGAGGTTAGTGTTTGATTGCTAGGGGACAAGAAGCTTGAGAAAGTATCTTTAGAATTCTGCCCACCACACCTTTGTTCCTAGTCACTTAAATATTTTAGCACAAGGTAAAATAGAGCTTACAGAAGTAGATATGGAAATGAGTCGAGTGCTGACTACATTTAAACATTCAATCTTTGTTCCCATTTAAAAAAGTATGCTTTTGCCAAAAACAGAGAGGGCAGTCATAAGAAAAGGGATATTCTAATTAAACACCTTTAGGGATGGGTACTTTTTTCCTTCTTTCACTTAACTCTTTTAATGGTAATTATGCAGGTATTCAATGGAGCCAAAGGGAATCACTAATTCAACCAATTAACATTCAGTTTTTAGCACTTACTTTAATCTCTGTGCATATAAGCTGTGATAGCTGAGGTACACAGGGACTAGAAAGCTGTGATAAGTACCTTATTGCTCTGGGCTCAGAGTTTCAAGTCTCACTGGGTCAAGATCAAAGTGTTGGCTGGCTCGAGCTCTTTTCTGAAGGCTCTAAAGGAGCCTTTGCTTCCAAGGTCTTTCGGATTGTTCGGTAAGCTCAGTTCCTTGTGACTGTAGGGTTGTGGTCTCTGATTTTTTTCTGGCTATCAGCTGGGAGCCTCTCTCAATTCCTTAATGTCATTTGCATTCCTCATCCCATTGTCCCTCCATCTTCAAACCAGTGATGGTGCATTGAGTGTGGCTCTTGCTTCATATTATCCTGATTTTCTCTTATGCCGCATCTCTTTGACTCCAGCCAGAGAAAGTGCTCTGCTTCTAAGAATTCATGCAATTAGATTGGGCCCACCTGAATAATCCAGAATACTCGCTTTTAATTTTTTTTTTTTGAGACAAAGTCTCACTCTGTCGCTTTGGGCCACGGTGTCATAGCACACAGCAACCTCAAACTCCTGAACATGAGCCATCCTCTTGCCTCAGCCTCCCCAGTAGCTAGGACTACAGGCATGCACCACTACCCCAGCTAGTTTTTCTATTTTTAGTAGAGACGGGGTCTGGCTCTTGCTCAGGCTCGTCTTGAACTCCTGAGCTGAAGTGATTCACCTGCCCCGGCCTCCCAGAGTGCTAGTATTACTGGAATTTCTTTCTTCAGTAGGTCCTTGGTCTCAGGGATTGGAAGAGTGAACCCACAGACCACAAATCAGTGGTAAGATAGGATTTTATTAGACAGAAAGAAAACGAGGAGTAAAAAGCACCAGAGCTGGCAAAGAGAAAGACCCACCTGGGAAGTCTTCCACAGGGGTCCTTTGTCTAGGGGTAGGTATTACATTGGGGCCAGGACTTGGTAGATGGAAAAGCAACTTTTCAAAGTTAATGAGTATATTAACAACTGAATGAATGCAGTCCCTCTGCAGGTGCAGTTTTTGTCTCAGGGAGGGGATTAGAGTGTGTGCTCCCTACTCAAGGTGGAAGTACCCAAAAGGTTTCAGGCTGCTTTGTTCAAGACCATGCTAGAGCCCAGAGGGTGTCACTTGGAAAGGGCAGCCTGTTTGTGCCTAGAGATGGGGGTCTGATTTTTGAGCTTACTTGGGTCTAGAGAATGGGGGGGGTCCCTGTCCAGACTTGAGTGGGGGAACCCTGTTATCACTGGGATTACAGAAGTGAGTTACTACGTATCCTGTCACTTATTTAATTATTTAATTTTCTCTCTTCCTGTTTCTTTCAGGTCTGTGAAAACAAGTATTAGTTCTGGCTCATTCATTTCTGTATAGTGGATACTTAATTATATATAGCATGAAAGTTATTAAATGTGATATTATAAAATATATACTTGGTCTTTAACCCCATTTCCTGGCATACGACTCCGGAAATTCCTAGCATTTCCAAGGGAATGTCTTTTTACATGCTAATGATTGACTGATGGCTGGCTGTCTCTTGGTAACTTCAGGATGGGGGCTGGTCAACGGAAAGTCTGAAATTAGAGTTGGGAATTTCAGCCCCACCCACTGACTTTTACGGACTGGAGGGTGGGGGCTAAAGGTTAGCTGCTGGCCAATGGCCAGGGGTTTAATCAATCATGCCTACCTAATGAGACTTTGATAGAAACCCAAGTGGACTGGATTCAGAGATCTTCTGCATAGCTGAACACGTGGCAGTTCATGGAGGATGTGTCATCCCTTCCTCCACACCTTACCCAGGGAGTCTCTTCATCTGTATCCTTTGTAATAAGCTGATAAAGGTAAGTAAACGTTTCCCTGAGTTCTGTGGGCTGCTCTAACAAATTAATGAAACACCCCAAACAGGTCATGGGAACTCCAACTTGATCCCAGTTGTTCAGAAATTCTGCAGGCCTGTACTTGAGACTGTTTCAAGGCAGGGTAGCCTTGGGGACCAGAGTCCTCAATTTGTGTGATCTGATGCTATCTCTGGGTTGTGTCAGAATTGAATTGGAGGCTACCCAGCTGGTGTCTGCAGAATTACTTGCTTACTTGTTGGTGGGGGAAAAACCCACGCACATTTTGTCACAGAAGTCTTCTGTGTTGATAATTGCTGCAGTGTGAGAGCAGTGGAAAAAGGGCTTGAGTTTTTTTTTTCACTATTAAGTAATTTGGTTTCCACCTTGGGCATTTGTGTACAGGGCTAAGTTATGGACTGAGGTTGGAAGTATATCTCCCTAATGGAAAATACTGGTGGAATACTTTGATTCCACTGTTGGAACACTTCTAAACTTTGCACAGACTTTTATTTATTTTTTATTTATTTATTTATTTTTGAGACAGAGCCTCAAGCTGTCACCCTGGATGGAGTGCCGTGGCATCACAACTCACAGCAACCTCCAATTCCTGGGCTCAAGCGAGTCTCCTGCCTCTGTCTCCCAAGTAGCTGGGACTACAGGCGCCCACCACAAC
>CAUYRH010063371.1:0-14064 GCA_963574655.1 Perodicticus potto | reverse complement strand
TTCACTTATAGATGAGGATGCAATATCCTAAACAACATATTGACAAGTTGAATTAAAAAATTAATGTTTAAGTAATGTACTTTGGTCAAAATTGAATCCAATTTATATGAAAGTTAGTCACTATTTTCTTTTCTTTTTTTTTTTTTTTTGGTTTTCTTTCCCTCGCCCCCTCCCTCCTTCTCTGTCTGCTCTCTCCTTCCCCCATGCCCCACTGTGTCATTGATTGTCATTAATTGTCCTCAAATCAAAGTTGAATACATAGGATTCATTCAGGATTCTCCATTCCTGTGATGTTTCACTAAGAATAATATATTCCACTTCCATCCAAGTTACTACAAACACTGCAAAGTCTCCATTATTTTTGATGACTGAGTAATATTCCATGGTATACATATACTATAGCTTACCAATCCACTCCTGGGTTGAAGGACATTTAGGCTGTTTCCACACTTTAGCAATTGTAAATTGGGCAGCGATAAACAGCCTAGTACAAATGTCCTTATAATAAAAGTTTTTTATTTTATTTATTTATTTTTTTTGAGACAGAGCCTCAAGCTGTCACCCTGGATAGAGTGCCATGGCATCACAGCTCACAGCAACCTCCGATTCCTGGGCTCAAGCGAGTCTCTTGTCTCTGCCTCCCAAGTAGCTGGGACTACAGGCGCCCGCCACAACACCTGGCCATTTTTTTGGTTGCAGCTGTCATTGTTGTTTGGCGGGCCCGGGCTGGATTCGAACCCACCAGCTCAGGTATACATGGCTGGCGCCGGAGCCAACGCCGAGTTCCTTTATTTTTTGAGATAGCCTCACTTTGTCACCCTTGGTAGAGGACTGTGGTGTCACAGCTCACAGCAACCTCCAACTCTTGGGCTTAAGTAATTCTCTTGCCTCAGCCCCCCAGGTAGCTGGGAGTACAAGTGCCTGCCACAACACCTGGATATTTTTAGAGACGAGGTTTCTCTGTGGCTCACACTGGTCTCCAACTCCTGAGCTCAGGCAATCCACCTGCCTTGGCCTCCCAGAGTGTAGGATTATAGTCGTGAGCCACCGCACCCAGCCCAATACCCCCTTTCTTTAAGCTTTACTCCTGGGGGTCCTGTGCTATAGTTGGCACGCGTTCTCTGTGTCCCTGTGGGTCAGCAGGCCGCATTATTCTTGTTCCTACAGGTGCACCTGCACAGTTGTCATAGCTGAGGGCAGGCGGGAGTGTGGCTGCATCCTGTCAGCGCTGTGCTTTTGCCTCTTTGCGAGCCCTCATGCATGTTCCCATCAGCCTGCACCAGTCGTCTTCATTCTTTTCAGTGGTTGTGTTGCATTTTGTAGCAGGCTCAGACGATGCTTTACTTTGCAAGTTGAGTACTTTAAATTAGGATTGTAGGTCTTATTTGGTAAGTTACTGTGCATGTTTTGGGCTTGCTTTAAATATTAATTGGCGAAGACATAGGCTAGTTCATCTTAGAGTGTGGTTTGCTTCCAAGGTCAAAAGCTTACATTTTTTTCAGTGAACTATGAAAATGATGAATGTAAATTTTGAATTTTTCTCCTCTTTCAGGGACAGATAAAAGTAGCCAAGAGGCGGGTCGTGATGGCTTCCCTCTACCTGGGGACAGGTCCTTTGGAACAGGAGCTGGTAAGGTTTGTGGGAATGTGGTCCTAACAGCAGCAGTGCTTTGGCCCTGATTTGCTCGAGAGGCAGTGAGGCTGACAAAGAGCTGCCGTTGCACGGCCTCCAGCTCAGAGCCAGCTTGGGTTTCTGTTGCCCTGAGCGTGGGCATGTCGGGGAGTCTGGGAGGAAGGTGAAGTGCAGTCTAGTCTGGGTCTCTGGTCTTGCTGGCCAGTGTCTCCTTACTCTGCACAGGGCTGTCTGGATGCTGTGTCTACCCATCTAGGGCTTGGCAGACTGCAGCCAGCAGGCCCTGCTTTTTTTTTTTTATTTGTAGAGACACAGAGTCTTACTTTATCGCCGTTGGTAGAGTGCCGTGGCATCATACAGCTCACAGCAACCTCCAACTCCTGGGCTTAAGCGATTGATTCTCTTGCCTCAGCCTCCTGAGTAGCTGGGACTACAGGAGCCCGCCACAACTCCCAGCTATTTTTTTGTTTTGCAGTTCGGCCAGGGCTGGGTTTGAACCCGCCACCCTCGGTATATGGGGCCGGCACCCTATTCGCTGAGCCACAGGCGCCACCCAGGCCCTGCTTTTTTAAGACCTGTGAGCTAAGAGTATGTTTTTAACATTTTCAGTGATAGCAGGAGGTGGGGGGAATAAGAAAAAGAATATCCAATATGACTGTTAGCTAAAAGAAAAAACAATAAAACAAGAAAAAGAATATTTTGTGATTTGCGAGAAGTATGTGAAGTTCAAATTTCTGTTTACAAATAAAGTTTTATTGGAACATGGTCATGCTTATTCATTGGTGTGTTATCCATGGCTACTCTTACGCTACATTGACAGGACTGAGTAGTTGTGACAGAGACCATCTGGCCCGTAAAAACCCAAATATTTACTATCTGGCCTTTTTCACAAAAGGTTTTCTGACCTTGGCTAAACAAATGGACTTGGGTACAGATCAGGCTGGCTGGCTGATTTTTCCAGTAGCTGGCGTCAGGTGCCAAGTCTGCAGCCAGCTTTGTTCTACCTGGACGTGCCTCACACCACACTTGTCATTCTCAGACAGGCAAGGATGGGAAGGTTTGTACGAGGGGCACTGCCTGTGATATGGGGTCAGTGCAGGTTCTGGCACCAGCAGTCTGAAGCTGGGTTAAAAGTGAATGTAAGACTAGATCAGTACTTGGTGTGGGTCTCCTGGGGTTGCTTTTTGCTCAGAGGCAGTGAAATGGGCCCATCATTGTCCACGGTAAATATTGTTTCTTGGTCCATCCTCACTCAGAAATTAATAGGTGGGAGCTGTAGGGATTGGTGTGTGGGGAAGGAGGGGCAGGCGGCCTAACATATCACTTCCCTCTCTTCTCTGCCTCTCCCAGGAAGAAGGCCCTTCTCTATTTTCAGGACATGTCCTTAGCTGCCAGCATGGGAAGTCTGTTTGTTCTAGTGCAGGCGTCCTCAAACTTTTTAAACAGGGGGCCAATTCCCTGTCCCTCAGACTGTTGGAGGGCCGGACTATAGTTTAAAAAAAAAAAAACTATGAACAAATTCCTATGCACATTGCACGTATCTTATTTTGAAGTAAAAAACAAAACGGGAACAAATACAACTCATACCGACGCATGTGGCCCGCGGGCTGTAGTTTGAGGACCCCTGTAGTGGGAGAAGAATGTAATACCTAACCCCTGGGGAATGGCCGTGGGTAGGTTGTGTCTTGGATTCACTTATCAGCCAGTACGTCCTGCGTGCTGTCCAGGCGCAGCTGTCCAGGGGGTGCTCGTCATCGTCGTCGTCATCTGTGTTGAAATGCACGTGGGAGCTAGTGTCTTAGCGTTTCCAGGGCTGGCAAGGCCCAGCCTGCTGGGGCAGCACACCCTGCCTTGAAGGTCCTCTTTCTCTTCCTGGAGGCCCAGGCTGGCCAGGGTGCTGCTTGTCCTGAAGGAGGCCATCACAGATGGACAATTCTCAAGGGCTTGGTGTCCGTGAGCTGATGGTGCAAACCTGTGTTTAGAGAGGGTCTGAGCATGTCTGCTGACAAGTTGATTTGTTTTTTTTAATATACAGACATATGTATTTGAGTCTTATGCTTCTTTTGGCTTTTTTCTTGACAGGTGGATTGCTTGGAAAGCACCCTAGAAAAGTCACTCCAAGCAAAGTTCCCTTCAGACCTCAAAGTCTCCATTCTCCTGGACTTTACCCGGGGCTCCAGAGGTAGGCAGATTGCGTTCCGGGCCCTGTTCCGCTGCTGTCAGGCCCTCAGTGGGGGGAGTTGCTGTCACCTCCTCATTCTCAAGCAGAGACAAGGCTGTTTGAAGATGGGCTAAGCTGCTCGGGACTGCCTGGTCATCGGAGTCAGGCTTCCTTCCACAGCAAGCCAGTGAAAGCCCGACTAAAACTACTGAGGGCCAGAAGAAACTTTTTTTTTTTTTTTTTGGTAGCAACAGAGTCTCACTTTTATCAGTAGATTGCTATGGCATCACACAGCTCACAGCAGCCTCCAACTCCTGGGCTTAGGCGATTCTCTTACCTCAGCCTCCCAAGTAGCTGGAACTATAGGCGCCCGCTACAACGTCCAGCTATTTTTTTTTTCTGTTTTGCAGTTCGGCCGAGGCTGGGTTTGAACCTGCCACCTTCGGTATATGGGGCCAGCACCCTACTCGATGAGCCACAGGCGCTGCCCCCTAGAAGAAACACTTTTTTGACTCTCATGACTAACTTGCTTCGGGTGGTTGTGATTTGGGTTCAGATGTGTTGCCAGGACCCAGCTCCTGCTCCTGGTGGACTTTATTCTCAGGCTCTGTGGTGGCCTTTAGTGGCCGCAGCCTGTATCCCCGCAGATACACCTCTTAGCCATGGGAAGAGAGTCAGGCCAGAACTCCTCAGTGGGCTGCCATGGCTGTGTGCCCAGCCTTGAGTTAAATGTGGTTGCCAGGGGCTTGGAGTCTGCTGGATGGCTGACCCCAGGCCTGTGTGTTCTCCTGTGGAGCTGGGAGGGGACAGAGTGAGTAGAATCACCTTCACCCAGAGCAGAAATGCTGAGAGTGGCTGTGGGGGGTACCTCCAGAAGGAAGTTGGGTGTAGTTATAAGAAGGTAGGTGAATAGGTGCTGGGCGACACAAACAGCATATGTCTGTTGAACACTTCCTGCCATGAGTGGGGCCAGCATCCAGGGTAAGAAATTGGTCTAGGGCTCGGCGCCTGTGGCTCAACGGGCTAAGGCGCCAGCCACGTACACCTGAGCTGATGGGTTCAAATCCAGCCTGGGCCCGCCAAACAACAATGATGGCTGCAACCAAAAAATGGCCAGGCATTGTGGCAGGCGCCTGTAGTCCCAGCTACTTGGGAGGCGGAGGCAAGAGACTCGCTTGAGCCCAGGAATTGGAGGTTGCTGTGAGCTGTGATGCCACGGCACTCTCTCCAGGGTGACAGCTTGAGGCTCTGTCTCAAAAAAAAAAAAAGAAGTTGGTCTAGGGGCAGTACTGGTGGCTCAGTGGGTAGGGTGCTGGCCCCATATACTGAGGGTGGTGGGTTTGAACCTGGCCCCAGACAAACTGCAACAACAACAACAAAAAATAGCTGGGTATTGTGGTGGGCACCTGTAGTTCCAGCTACTTGGGAGGCTGAGGCAAGAGAATCGCCTAAGCCCAGGAGTTGGAGGTTGCTGTGAGCTGTGACGCTACAGCACTCTACTGAGGGTGATAAAGTGGTCTAAACATGTCTAAAGTTGGTCTAGACATCATCTGGCTAGAAAGGGCACCAGTTGGTGGGGCCAAGTCAAGAGGGTAGTGAGGGTGGCGATGAGGGCCACGCAGTAGGCTGTTCCCTACTGTTAGGGAGGACTTTTTTCCTGGGGTGAATCACTGTCCATTTTCTCTGTTCCCACATACTTAGGCAGGAAAAACTCCCGCACGATGCTGCTCCCACTCTTGCAGAGGTTTCCAGAGCAGGTCCGTGTCTCCCTTTTTCACACGCCAAACCTGCGCGGGCTTCTCCGGCTTCTTGTGCCTGAGCGCTTCAACGAGACCATTGGCCTCCAGCACATCAAGGTGTACCTCTTTGACAACAACGTCATCCTGAGCGGGTGAGCTGCCCCCTCTGGCAGTGACGGGGCCTAGTGCTCTCCTGGTCAGCCTGGGAGCACCTGCTTGCGAGGCTGCTGTGCACGCGAGGCACGCGTCACCCAGGCATTGTGTGTGCTGTACAGGCTGCAAGTCCACTGCTGATGGGAAGGTACCCCCATTTACAGGGCACTTTCCGTTTGCTGGCCACTCACATGGACCACCTCATTTAGGTTCTTGTGGTGACCCTATGTAGTATTTTCCTCCCTCTGTGCATGTGAAAACAGAGATCTGAGAGAACAAATAACTTTGTCAGCCAGAGCCAGAAAAATAAGCAGGAGTCAGGGCCAGGATGGAAATCCAAGGCCTGTGATTCTAGAGCACGGGCACTGCAGCTGCATGTGGTTAGTTGACTTTGGTGTCTGCATCTCCTTCCCCAGCTAGATTGTCAGTTCTGTGAGGTCTCGTGGTCCACTTTTCTGTGTTAACTTAGTGCCACTCTTGCCTTGTCTTGTGACATGGTCATTGCTCAGTAGCTCTTTGATAGTTGCATCCTGACCTAGTTTGTCACTACCCTGCTGGCTCACCTGAGACCTGAGTCAGCAGGCACACTCTGCACTCTTGCCTGAGTCCTCACCTGCTTCTTCCCTCCCTGTAGTGCAAACCTGAGTGACTCCTACTTCACCAACCGCCAGGACCGCTACGTGTTCTTGCAGGACTGTGCAGAGATTGCTGACTTTTTCACAGACCTGGTGGAGGCAGTGGGGGACGTGTCCCTGCAGCTGCAGAGGGATGACACAGTGCAGGTGGTGGATGGGATGGTGCATCCTTACAAAGGTAGGGGCCTGGCGCTGCTCTCCTGCAGTTGTGGGTGGGATGGGGTGAGGCCCAGGAGAGCATACCTTTGGGTGGCCTTGCCACAGGCATAGGAGACTTGTGTGGAAGAACCCCATTTGGCTTTTCTCAGTGAAGCCAGACAGATGTGACTCACTGACCATCAGTCATGCTCTGCAGTGAGGGGGCTGGTGCAGGAGGTGGGTGTGTAGGCTTAGGGTCTGGGTGCTGGGGCGAGTGAGCCAGGAGCCTGCCCTGACTTACAGGAAGCAGCATGCCCAGTGGCTATCCTCTTTGGGCCAGTTACCGCAAAGCTCCTGTCACACGGGCCCTTGTGGCTCTCAGCTCTCTTGAGGCCTGTGGCCTCCTGCCTGGAAAGTGAAATGGGAGAGTCTCAGCTCGGCCTGCTGCAGACAGGCAAGTCCTGGCTCGAGCATTCTGGGGCATTTGCATTCTTGTGATTCCTGTGGCCGTGGCTTCCTCATGGCCCTTAAAGGGCTACTGCTGAATTTGCAACAGTATCTACAACTTGGGGAAATAACGTTACACTTGGACAGTGTGAGAAGACTTCCTTGAGTCATGCGGACCTAGAGAAAACATCTACGGGGGGCTGCCTGGCAGAAGCCCCCTCCCTGCACCAGGGGAGCTGTGGGCCATTGAGCTCAGCCATGGTCTGACTTCCCTGACTATAGTGGGCAGAGCTGAGGGCTCTCCCTTATCACTTTCCAGGCAGGAAACCATAGGCCTCAAGGAAGCTGAAAGCCATAGGGCCTGTATAATGGGAGCCTTGGGGGAACTAGCCCAAGGAGGATGGCTACTGGGTAGGCTGCTTTCTCCAGGGCAGACTCCTCGCTCACTTACCCCGGCACTTAGACCCTAAGTCCCCCACACCCGCCACCTGTGCTGTGTGCCCCCTCACCCCCAGCACAGCACGACTGATGGTTCTACTGCTGCTGGGATGCATAGTTACTGCCAGTGTGTTTTGAATTTTATCAATAAAAAACTTGAGGAAGGCTTGCGCCTGTGGCTCAACCGGCTAAGGCGCCAGCCGCGTACACCTGAGCTGGCGGGTTCGAATCCAGCCCGAGCCCGCCAAAACAACAATGACGGCTGCAACCAAAAAATGGCCGGGCGTTGTGGCGGGCGCCTGTAGTCCCAGCTACTTGGGAGGTGGAGGCAGGAGACTCGCTTGAGCCCAGGAATTGGAGGTTGCTGTGAGCTGTGATGCCACGGCACTCTAGGGTGATAGCTTGAAGCTCTATCTCAAACAAACAAAAAAAGAAATATGACCCAGAGAAAGAGAAGAATTTCTCCAAAAGGATGGAACTAGAATTTGATCCTAATTCTGGTCTATGACCCTAATCCTAATGTGGTCTCTGTATAAAGCTCATACTTTTTCTTCTACTCTATGTCAGAAAAGACTGACAGAGAAAGTTATGGTAAAATATATCCCTGGTCAGATATATTTGAAGATAGAGGGTTAAGCAAAGATAAATAGGCTGATTTTACTGAGGACCTCTTAGGACCTTTAATATACTAATGTGTGTTATACATCTCTCAGAGAGCAAATATACTTGATCAGGAAAAAAATGCATCCCCACCACACCCTTCCAAGAAGACGTATTTTAACATCATCTGGTAATGTTAGAAATATCGTTCCAAGACAGTAAGCCAAAATGAAATGGATATGCTTTTAAATACTTGTATTGATACAGTGTCCTTCAAGAACATATTGGTATATGTTCTGTCATGGGTAAATTATAGTTGAAGTGCCTCCTTATTTTTCACAATTTAATTTCCCCTTAACTTATAAGAAATGAGTTGGGCCTGGTGGCTGATGCCTGTAATCCTAGCACTCTGAGAGGCTGAAGTGGGTGGATTACTTGAGCTCAGGAGTTCCATACCAGCCTGAGCAAGACTGATACCCCGTCTCTACTAAAAATAGAAACACTAGTTGGGTTTTGTGGCAGGTGCCTATAGTCCCAGCTACTCAAGAGGCTGAGGCAAGAGGATCACTTGAGCCCAAGAGTTTGAGGTTGCTGTGAATTATGATGCCATAACACTCTACTCAGGGTAACACTGTGAGACTCTGTCTCCAAAAACAAAAACAAAAAGAAAAGTGTTACTAATGAAAATAGGCTAGGCATAGTGGGTCATGCCTAGAGTCCTTGGGAGACCAGAGTGGGAGATTATTTGATAAGGCCAGTAGTGCAAGACCAGCCAGAGCAAGTCTATACAAAAAAACAGGAAAATTAGCCAGGTAATATGGTGTACATCTGTAGTCCCCACTGCTCAGGAGGATGAGGCAGGAGGATTGCTTGAGCCCAGGAGTTTGAGGTTGCTATGAGCTATGATAATGCCACTGAACTCTAGTTAGCTCAAAAGAGAAATACTCTGTCTCAAAAAAAAAAAAAGAGAGAGAGAGAGAGAAAGAGAAATAAATGGAACAAAATTCTAGCATAATTTAATCTTACTAAAACTGAACATAATGAAAAAGCTTTCTGAGTCTAAATACATATTTTAGTAAGGCTGGCTTCAAAACATTGTACTTACTCTGCATTTGGGGTTGTGTTCTTAAAACCCACCATAAATAGTAGTACTAAGCTAAGGTAGTACTAACATTCCATAAGAATTGGGATTAGAGCTAAAAGGCAAGCAGAATATATTTTAAAAGTATATTTTCAAGCTTCAAAGTACTGGCAAGATAGGGAGGAATCACTTGATAGAGATCTGAGAGAGGTTAAGATTTGAAAGAGGTTAGCCTGGTTTTTGTGGCTGCTTTAGCCTGGAGACATAGGAATTGAAATACACAATCTTCTGGAGCTAGGGAAATAAAAACACAGTCCAGATCCAGCCAAGAGTGGGAACCCTAATACACCATGGTTTGGGCTAAGACCCTAAAGGAATTAACCCCAGGAATAAGGTAACTGAAAGAACCTCAGAATGGTGGACTGACTTTTGTAGCCTTTTCTTTACCCTGGAGAATTTGCTGATTCTAGGCATGGGCAGGGCTCTGAGAAGGAGAACTCTATACTAGCAGAGAGCCTTTTCTGAGGTCAAGAAACCAGCAGAGCCTTTATTGAAAACAAGGGGAACTTCATGCATACAGCCCCTTATCCCATTGGGATATTTGCCAATTCCTGGGGGTTTGCAGAATAGGAGGCTAAAAATCTCATTGGAAAGCCTTTAAAAAGCAGATCAGACAGTTTGGCAGTCTTACAAGATACAGATTAGTGTTATGAACCTGCCAGAGGGAGATGTCCCAGTGAATGCCAAACTCTCAGTTAAAAACCCTGAAGGGCTATGCCCTTGGGCATAAGTAGCTTGAGCTTTACCAAAGATACAACCCAGCCTCAACATAGCCCCTCATTAGGTTGAGGTGATCAGTTATCATCTGCCTACTAAAGGAAAAAGAAACCCTGTAGTCATTATATAAAAAATTACAGGGACTTACCAGAACACAAGATAACATGCTCAAAAACCAAGAGATAAACACATAAATTAGAAGCAGATCTACAGATGATTCAGATATTAGAGTTATTCATAAAGGATGTAAAAATAACTATATTTTGTTTTGTTTTGTTTTTGAGAAAGAGTCTCACTCTGTCAAGCCCTTGGTAGAGTACCATGGCATCACAGCTCACAGCAACCTCAAACTCTTGGGCTAAGCAATTCTCTTGCCTCAGCCTCCCAAGTAGCTGGGACTACAGGCACCCGCCACAACGCCCGGCTATTTTTTGTTGCAATTGTCATAGTTGTTTAGCTAGCCCAGGCTGGGTTCGAACCTGCCAGCCTTGGTGTATGTGGCTGATGCCATAACCATTGTGCTGTGGGCGCCAAGCCTAGAAATAACTTTATGTTCATGTTCAATTAAACAGGGGAAGAAGTAGAGGAAATAGACTATAATGAGTAATTTCAACAGAAAACTATAATAAAAATTAAGAATCAGGAAGATAGCATGGAGGTTTCTCAAAATATTAAATATAGAATTACCACATGATCTAGCAAATCTACATCTAGATACATATACCAAGAGAATTGAAAACAGGGATTCAAACAGATACTTTTACACCAGTGTTCACAGTAGCATTAATCACAATAGTCAAAAGGTTGAATCGGGCGGCGCCTGTGGCTCAGTAGGTAGGGCGCCAGCCCTATATGCCGAGGGTGCCGGGTTCAAACCTGACCCCAACCCAACCACAACAAAAAGTAGCAGGGCATTGTGGCGGGCACCTGTAGTCTCAGCTACTCGGGAGGCTGAGGCACGAGAATCACCTAAGCTCAGGAGTTGGAGGTTGCTGTGAGCTGTGAGGCCACAGCACTCTACTGAGGGCAATAAAGTGAGACTCTGTCTCTTAAAAAAAAAAAAAGGTAGAAACAACCCAGTTGTCCATTATCAGATGAATAGATAAACAAAATGTGGTATATACATACACTGGAATATTATTCAACCAATAAAAAGAATGAAATTCTAATGCATGCTTACAACATAGATGAATATTGAAAATATTATGTTAAATGAAATAAGTCAAACACAAAAGGACAAACATTGCATGATTCTACTTATGTGATGTACCCTACAATAACAATTAAATATAGGGTGGCGCCTGTGTCTCATTGAGTAGGGCGCCAGACCCATATACCCAAGGTGGCAGGTTCAAACTCGGCCTCGGCTGAACTGCAAAAACAGAAAAATAGCCGGGCATTGTGTCGGGCGCCTGTAGTCCCAGCTACTCGGGAGGCTGAGGCAAGAGAATTGCCTAAGCCCAGGAGTCGGAGGTTGCTATGAGCTGTGTGACGCCACAGCACTCCACTGAGGGTGATAAAGTGAGACTGTCTCTACAAAAAAAAAAAAAATATATATATGTATGTATATATATATATATATATATATACATGTATATATATAATTGGGAGAAGGATAAAGAGTTAAAGTATTGCAGAATTGGGCAAAACTACCAATTAATTATCGTTAGATTTTTGATAACTCGAGGATGCATATTTTTATTTCTAGGATAACTTCTGGAATAGAAAAAGAAAACATGTCATTTTTAAACTAATGTAGGAAAAAATGGAATAATTATTAAAAGAATACTCATTCCGTGGGGGCAAAACTCGATTGTAAGAGGGACTTTACCCAACAAATGCAACTAGTGTAACATGGTTTCTTGTACCCTCAATGAATCCCCAACAATAAAAATAAATAAATAAATAAAAGAATACTCATTCCAAAGGAAGGCAAGAAAGTTATAAAAAGAAAAAATAGGCTCAGCACCTGTGGTTCAAGTGGCTAAGGCACCAGCCACATACACCTGAGCTGGCAAGTTTGAATCCAGCCCAGGTCTGCCAAACAACAATGACGGCTGCAACCAAAAAATAGCCGGGCATTGTGGCGGGCACCTGTAGTCAGCTACTTGGGAGGTGGAGGCAGGAGAATCACTTGAGCCCAGGAGTTTGAGGTTGCTATGAGCTATGATGCCACAGCACTCTACCCAGAGTGACAGCTTGAGGCTCTGACTCAAAAAAAAAAAAAAAAAAAAAGAAAAGAAAGAAAAAATAGAGTAGGCAAGATAAGAAGAAAATAAATACTAAGATGACAGATGTCATGAATTGAATTCCTTGGGAAACGAACTTAGAAACTGAGATTTGGGGCGGCACCAGTGGCTCATCGAGTAGGGCGCTGGCCCCATATACCAAAGTGGTGGGTTCAAACCCGGCCTCGGCTGAACTGCAAAAAGAGGAAAAATAGCTGGGCGTTGTGGCAGGCGCCTGTAGTCCCAGCTACTAGGGAGGCTGAGGCAAGAGAATCGCTAAGCTCAAGAGTTGGAGGTTGCTGTGAGCTGTGTGATGCCACAGCACTCTACCATGGGTGATAATGTGAGACTCTGTCTCTACAAAAAAAAAAAAAGAAAGAAAGAAACTGAGATTTGCCTGCAGTAAGTTATTTTGGGTAGACTCATGTCTGAGGAGTAAGGAAACAGAATAGGCCAGAGGAAGAAGTTAAACTGTAATATAGTGGTAACAAAGGCCCTGAAAGAAACTCAGGAGTTGGAATAACCTTGCAAAGGTCCAGATCTTTACACTCCGTCACTGACTAGTCTGTGGAAGCAGATTCCCATCCTCACCCCCATCATCATAAGGGGGCATGACCTTGGGCATGGTTGTACTCTAGCTGAGGGCAAGTCCTAAAGAAGGACTCAGCTGAGAGCTTTTTCCTACCTGTATTCCCAGCACTGAAAGAATATGAGTTCTAGAGAAGGAGATTTGAGTGATTTACCATAGCATCAACTGTTTAAACACAAATATGTTGACAATTATGTTAAATATAAATGGATCAAATATTCAATTAAAAAACAAGACTATCAGGCTGTGCTTAAAAAAATCAAAATCTGGCTCGGTGCCTGTGGCTCAACCAGCTAAGGCGCCAGCCACGTACAACTGAGCTGGTGGGTTCGAATCCACCCCAGGCCCTCCAAACAACAATGATGGCTGCAACCAAAAAATGACCAGGCATTGTGGTGGGCGCCTGTAGTCCCAGCTACTTGGGAGGCAGAGGCAGGAGACTCGCTTGAGCCCAGGAATTGGAGGTTGCTGTGAGCTATGACGTCACATCACTCTATCCAGGGTGACAGCTTGAGGCTCTATCTCAAAAAAAAAAAAAAAAATCAAAATCTGACTATATTATATTCACAAGAGACAAATCTAAAATGTATATATTCACAAGAGACAAATCTAAAATGTATAAAGATGTTGAAAGTAAAAGAATATGAAGCCATCCATGCAAATATGCAAATTCTTTTTTTTTTTTTTTTTTTCCGAGACAGAGCCTCAAGCTGTCACCCTGGTAGAGTGCTGTGGCGTCACAGCTCACAGCAACCTCCAATTCCTGGGCTCAAGCGAGTCTCTTGCCTCCGCCTCCCAAGTAGCTGGGACTGCAGGCGCCCGCCACAACGCCCGGCCATTTTTTGGTTACAGCCGTCATTGTTGTTTGGCAGGCCCGGGCTGGATTTGAACCTGCCAGCTCAGGTGTACGTGGCTGGCGCCTTAGCCCGTTGAGCCACAGGCGCCGAGCCAAATATGTAAATTCTAAAAGAATTTAGTGGACTATTTAGAGGAAAACAAATAGTCTAAATCAGCCCTCCTGGCTGGAAATATATTTTAAATTTGTTTCTCCCATATTTCAGTTTTCCAATATCTGCCTAAATAATTACTTGGCCTTTTCATAAATTATGGCAATATCCATATATACTTCTGGTCCTGGTCATTACTGTTTTGAAATGTGGCATCTAATCCAATTGTTTCCTCTGTGTCATTGCACAGATTGTTGTTTTATTTAAATTTTTTTTTTTTTTTTTTTTTTTTTTTTCGTTGCTTATTTTTTATTTCTTCTTTTTTTTTTTTTTTTTTTTTTTTTTTTTTTTGTTGAAACACAGTGCCACCCTATGCCCCTGAGCAGAGTGCAGTGGGCGTGGTAACTCAGTGCAACCTCTGACTCGGGCTGTGGGCATCCCGCTGCCTCAGCCTCCGGAAGCCGCTGGGATTACAGGAGCTCGCTGTGGCGCCCGGCT
>CAUYRH010063370.1:0-24514 GCA_963574655.1 Perodicticus potto | reverse complement strand
GCGTGCCCATGGACAACTGGAATCATCCTTGTCTTTTTATTTTATTTAATTTTTTAATTTTTTAAATTAAATCATCAATACATAGATCATGTATACATTAATGCATTTATGGGGTACAATATGCTGATTTCATATAGAATTTGGAACGCTTACTTCACACTGGTTAATATATACCTCATCTCGTTTACTATGCCTTTTGAGAAATTTTTGTTTTCCATTTGTTTTCTCTTTTTCGTTTTCTGTTTCCTTTTTTGCTTGCCTCCTTGTGGGTTACATTTGATTTTGATCTATAGTGGGTTTGAGTGTATCTTTCTTGTGTAGTTCTTCCAGGGATTGCTTTAGGTATAACATTCTATATGTACAAGTTATTATGGTCTACTGATGTCAACACCTGTCAGTTTTAGGGAAATGTAGAAATCTTACTTCTTTTTCCATCTCTTACTCTCTCCCATTGTAATTGTTTTAAATATCTATCTCCTGTATGTAGATTGAGAACCATATCAGATGTTGTTAGAATTTTTGCTTTAACTGTCAAATATAGTTTAGAAAACTTGAAAGGAGAAAGAATGTTTATTGTAATTACCTAAATTTTTAATCTTCTTGTGTTCTTTCTTTCTCCCAGGGTGCTAGGATTATAGGTATGAGCCACTGTGCTCAGGCTCAATAGATTTTAAAATTTCATTTATTGCATATTTTAGTTCTAAAATTTCTAGTTTGTTCTTCATTATATTGTCTGTTTCTTTCTTGTGGTTTTCTATGTTTTAACAGTAATTCAGGGCTCCAAGTGGGCAAAACCAAAAGCTCTCATCTGAGTCTTCTTAAGCCTAGCATCATTGCTTGTGCAATGTTACTTCTGCCACATTGTACCAGCAAAGTAAGTTGCAGTGTCAGCCTAGACTCAAGGGGAGGGAAAATCAAACTCCACCTGTAGATGTGGGGAGTGAGAGTCACATTGCAAAGAGGCAGGAGAGATGGGAGAAATGAAACCAGTCTGTGAAATCAGTTTGCCAAAGTGATAGTTATTTTGGCTTATGAAATCATGGATTACTTTTGTCTTATAATTCATTCTATGTTTTTCTAGTTTTCTATATTAAGGTTATGTACCCTTTAATAGAGGAAATCTTATGTTAAAGGAATCAGAGAAAACATTATGTAAGTGCCAAATTCCACTGTGTCAGGTTCTTTGCAAATGGAATTCAACAACTGTGACCTTTGTTCTTTAAAAATGTAAAATGTTTAGGGCGGTGCCTGTGGCTCAAAGGGGTGGGGCGCTGGCCCCCAAATGCCGGAGGTGGCATGTTCAAGCCCAGCCCCAGCCAAAAACTGCAAAAAAAAAAAAAAAAAAAAGTAAAATGTTTAAAGGCTATGCCTGGGATGATTTCAAAAACTTGGGAATGGTGCTTTGTGTAGGTATCTTTTGTCCTGATGATGCAGTTTAAAGCACAGGAAGGTATTCACTGGGTACACACCTTCCTTATCTTCACACAGGTCCAGGCAAGGGAGAGTCTCACAGCCTTCCTACCTGTAGGGGCTGTTGGGAAAACATGCCAGGTTTTACTGACAGCTTTTTCCTTCCCATTCCCCCATATAGCCTATTGGAACAGGTAGGACACATACCTTGATCTCTCTTGCCATGTAATTACCAAATTCATAAAAATAGTAGCAACTCTATTTTCCTAGGTATTAGGGAAGACAAGGAAATATAAAGAGAGATTCTCTGCCTGCCCTTAGGGGTAAATTAGGGTCTTATATGGAGAGTTTCAGAGTGTTTTTCTCCTCCTTTTCTCCTCCTGTGACCTTATTTTTAAGGTGAGAATAATGATATTTCCATGTTAGAATGTTGTGAATTAGATAATAGTTATCTACACCTTATATAGATACTAAGGGGTTTCTTTGAGAATTAAATGTGATGATAAATGGGAAAAGAGCATTTTAAATTTCTTGAGTACTCAACTATAACTGTTCTTATTCTTATTTCTTCTAGGCACAGCATGTGTCATTTCCATTTTTTTTTTTTAATTCAAAAGAAACTTAGATTTGTAGAGGGTAAGCAATTTGCCAGCTAGTTAAATGGTAGCATTTGGCTTCAACCAACATCTTCTGTTTTCTATGTCTCTATTCTTCACATTGTTATTACTGTTCCAAATTAAATTATGGCTTTGAAACATTCCCCAGACTCTCTTGAGAATAATAAACTCTATCAGGTCTCACATCTCCCTGTGACATGGATGGGGTATAAGGTTGCATGTTTCTTATCCTACAGTTCATCACTTATATCAGGGGTCAGCAACTACAGCCCATGTGCTACGTCTCCACCATCTATTTTTGTAATAGAACACAATCATACTCTTTTTTTTTAATAAAATATATATTGTCTCTCTGCCTGCACACCACAATGGCATAGTGAAATGCTGAATAGTTATGAAAGAGACTATAGGCTAGCAAAGCCTAAAATATTTATTATCTGACCCTTTACAGAAAATGTTTGCTGATCCCTAATTTCCATTGTCATTTCTAATATGTGCCACAGGACTGGAGCCCTCAAAGAATGATATTCCCTGGTTCATGGAGAACATCAGCAGGTGCTCTTTGAGGATCCTCACCTCCAGCTGAGTCAAGGGGCAAGTAGACTCCTTTAACTTCCCTATATTTCCCCACAGGAAAAGCTTGGCTCCCCTGAACACTGGGAGCATTTCTTCTTAGAAGTCCCTCTGACCCTTACTTCATTGAAACATCAAAACAGGAAGAAAGGGACTTTAGAAAATGAGCTGTTCAGCATCTCCCCTAAGGACTGAGAAAATGGAGAAAGGGAAACAGCCCTCTGTAAGTTAGCTACAGGTTGGCAGTTAGATTTGGATCCTGGAATCCTGACTGTCAGTGGTTAGGCCACATGGGAAACTGAATTAGACTGAAATATATTTCCCTACTTGTGGCCTGCAGGTGTGAATCTTCATCCAGCTGCTTTGTACTGGGTAGAGAAAGGCCACAGGGAGATTTAATGACTCATGAGACATTGTCCAGAAAGTTCCCATTAGGGTCTTAGCCCTTGAGCCAAAATATACAGACCAAGCATCTCCTTGTTTGGCTAAGAAAAATGACAACAAAAGGACAGACTGCTGTTCTTCTTGCTCTGCTCGGCCCTGATCCCCCTCAGTTTCTGTTTTCCTCATGGCTAAAAATAGTGCTAATGTTATTGTCTCTCACCTGATGTGGTGGGCTCTGAAGACCAGGCCAAGCCTGTGACAGTTGTTCAAATAGCACAAGAGAGCTCGCCGAGGGAAGGAATTCATGGGGGAGAGGCCGAGTTACAGCTTTACTTTCTTAGCTGGACTGTCTCTGGGTGAAGATCACACTTTTTGAATGTATTGCTTTATCAATAATGTGGAATTTCTATGTTTCTGTAAGTAAAACTAAAATCATATGTTCGGGGCATCTAGGCTTACCCACTGGATAGATGTATTTGGTGGCTCAGTTCACCTGCATAAAGAGCCCTGCTCCCTAAGGTTGGCAAGGCTTCCAAGGGGGAAACCCAGGCTGGAACCACAAAAGGCCCAGTACCCAGGCAGGCAGGTTAGCAGGAAAGGCCTGGGCAAGTATGCCACCATGGGGTTCTATCACTGGACAGGCCTTTGTTTGTTTGTTTGCTTTTTTCTTTAAGCCAATGACTACTAGAAATATGTAGCCCTTGGGTGACATTGGTGACAAAGTGCAGGACTGAATTTGGAATCGGGTTTCTCTCTGCCCTGCGTCCTCTCTCTTCCATCCTTTGGGGAGTTTCCCCTTCCTCACCCAATGTGGTCTGAATGGGGTTTTAATCACAGGGCTTTTTCCTTCTGATCATAGATGTAGTTATGGGATTTACACTAGGCCAGTGGATAATTACTCACAGTAACTTATATCCTGACTACAGAAGGTAGATGGAGCATGGACTCCCGGTGGAAAAACTTACCCTACAGTGGGACTGCCCAGCTCTTCCCTGGGACCAGTCTTCATAAGGCATGTTTGTTCTTTCTCTACTTTTTGTGCTTATCCAGTTATTCCAATTTATTAGTTTTGTTTTTCTCAAGTTAGTATTTTTATGTTTCTGTTGCTTACTGAATACTTAAATGATACAAAGGGGCATGGGTTATCTGGGCCTAACTCACGTTATCTTATGTACTTAACACAATCACCATGAGGTGTGTTTTATTAGTTCTGCTGTGTGCCTGAGAAAATGGAAACTAGACAGAGTTTAGATAAATTGTTAAGATTTATACTGGTGAGATGGGAAGGAGCTAAGATTGAAGTTCAGGATAGGCAGATTCTGGATCTATTAGTACAGGGTGCAGCCAAGGGTGGGTGCCAGAGGCACAGGTCTCAGGAAGTGCCTGGGTGAGCTGCAGGGAAGCCAGTTATTCTCCAAGGAGTAGGAGCTCATTATCTAGCCCCCTTCCACCTTTCCATTTCTTGAAAGAAGTATTTCTTTACATAAAAGGATTAGGGCATATTTTTTAGAGTCAAAAATCATTTTATAGGTGAAAAAACTGAACTCCAGAAATGTCAAATAGATTTTTACACCTAGCAAGGTCATGAAACTCCATGCCCACAGCAAGGTTAGTGCCAGATCAGGGATCAAAACCAGGGGTTTCTAACTCCTGGCCTAGCCCCCCCTTTCTAGTATCCCACATAGCTCTTACTGCATTGATTTCTTCTGAAAGTGATGGCATGTTATTTATCACTCCAAAACAGTGTAGTGGAGTTGTACCAGATACACATATAACTCTTGTGAATGTTAGTGTTTAAACAGTTGGGAATGAAAAGAGAAACAGAGAAAGAGAGATTTTAATATTGCAAGTGACTCCATCTGACATCTGGCTTATGGTCAAGGGAAAGTGGGATGGGAAAGGTGAGGACGATGACCCCTCAGTGGGCTTCAGTTCTCATACATGCCATAGTGGGAGCAGCTAACCATGCTCAGCTGCAATGCACTTTATATTCATATTAAAAATTAATCAACGTAGTATATGTATTTCCATTGACCTCTCTCCCTCCCAGACTCTAGCTTTTTGTTCAATACTTACTGGAGGAAGAACTGACTCTGGTGGACTTCCTGACAGCTGGTGGTATAATTCATGGACAAAGACATTTTCAAGAAGAGTTTGGAATGCAGTTATTTTATCAGTGTACTGACTTTTGAATTTTGCCCCATGTAAGTTGCAGCTTTTTACCACACTGGGAGGCATTAGACTATAATGTAACTAACTATAGGGCACTGGTTTTGGCATCAGAAGGATTTACATTCATACGCTGGTTCCATGTGTGTTTCTGAGCCATTTGTTCACTTCATCAGATTATAGGAAAAGGTTCATGTAAAATGTTTAGCATATTCCTCTGTCTATATTCAATGGTTACATTATAACTTATCAATATAGCTATTATAATAGATTTGTTTGAAGAAATTTGGATGTAATATTAGCCACATCTACTAAAAAGCTAGTGCTTCTGAATCTTAGTTCTTATCTTTTATGTTTTATCTTTACTTATATTCTTAAAATGAGGAAATTGAACCAAATATTCTTCTCAAAGATCTAGATTTTTGATGATGGCAATATAGATAACCTCATTTGTTTCTGTTTTACTTATCTATTACCTATTTGCATAATATACCATCCCAAATGTTAATGGCTTAAAAATACTCATATCTTTAGCCCACAAGTATGTGGGTCAGGCAGTTCTGGTCTCCTGTGGACTATTCTATGTCATGATCAGTAGGACTGGATAAGCCACTCTGCTGACTTTGAGGGTGCTCTCTTATATGTAGATAGATCTACTGGTTACAGGGTGGTTTGGACAGTCTTGACTAAGTTTGTTCATATGGTGGTGGCAGGGGTCTGAGAAAGAGAGAAGCATACAATGCCTTGTGAGGCTTATGCATGATGTTAACATCACTTTTTCCATACTCAGTTTGCCAAAGTAAGTCATAAGGTTGGTCCAGATTCAAGAGATGTTAAAAGATACTTGTCATTTTGATGAGATAAGCTGCAAGTTTACTTTTCCAAAGAGCCTAGATACCCACGTAGGAGAGCCATAATGGGGACACTTTTTTCGTAACTCGAGGTACCCTGACCTTTGTCAGTGGGGTCTGATGTCTTCTCCAGACAAATGTTTCTCTTCCTTAAGAGACAATTTAGGTGCTCCAGCAGCTTCTTCATGAGGACATATGTAGGCCACCAGGTTTTCCCTTACAAATATTCTGTTTTCTTCCAACAAGATTCCTAGAATTAAGATAGAATGTTTCAGCAGTGAAGGTTCTGGCCCTGGCAAAACTTGATGTGGAAAGGCAAACATTTGCTTCAGATTTGGAGTAAAATGCTCTGCCTATTTTTTCATAGAATTGAGACCATCTGGACATGGCATGAATCTGCAAATGCATTTGTCAATTAGGATTACTCAAAAACATAATTGCTGCCCAGAATAATGACATAATAATATTCTCCTTCATGATGTTCAGAAGAGGGGAACATGGACAAACTTATGGCAAAGAAGACTACTTTTGATAAGCACAATATAATTTTTATTCTTTTCCTTGGCAATGGTAGAGGTGGTAGTTGTGTTGATGGGATATGTGGTGTGTGTGTGTGTGAGTGATATTTATAAGCGTGCAAAAATGGCTAGGTTTTATGGTCAGTATAGATATAACATTTTAAGAAATGGAAAAACTATTTTCCAAAGTGATTTTACTTTCCTCCCAAAAGTTCATGAGAATTCCAGTTGCTCCACATTCTTTCTAATATTTGGCATGGTTGGTCATTCTAATTCTAACCATTCTCATTAGTATGTGTTAACGTGTGGTTTAAATTACATTTTTCTGATGGTTAATGATGAAGAGAATCCCTTTATGTGGTTATTGGTCAGTAGTCTATATTTTTGGTAAAGTGCTTAAATATATTATTAATTTTTTTATTAGGTTGTTTTTCTTTTATTATTGAGCTTTAATAATTCTCTGCATTATTTGGATACAAGTCTTTTGATGTTTGTGTTTGACTGCCTTGTTTTTGTTTGTTTTGTTTGAAATTTTCATACTAGTGACATTTAAAGGGAAAAGGGTTTTCATTTTCATAAATTCTAATTTATCAATTTAAATTTTTATATTTTGTCCTTTATGTTTTCTACGTATGAAAAATTTGCCTACTTCAAGGTCACAAAGATATTTTCATAGAGTTTTAGGTTTTACATTTAGTTTTAGGATTCATTTTGAGTCCACTTTTGTTTATGGTGTGAGATAGGGATCAATTTTCATTTTTCCCCATGTGGATATTTAGTTTACTAGTAACATTTGTTAAAAGGACTTTTCTTTCTCCTTTGAATATCTTTACAAATCTGTCAAAAATAAAGTGATCAAATATGTGTAAGTCTGCTTCTAGACTTAACTGTTCTGTCCCATTGATCTGTATATCTATCTTTTTACCAATACCAAACTCTTTTGATTTCTATAGTGTTAAAGTAAGTTCTGAGAGTAGAACAAGTTCTCCAACTTTATTCTTTGCTTTTAAAATTGTTTTGTTACTCTGGGATCTCAGCATATCAATTTCTACAGAAATCTTACTAGAATTTTAATTTGGATTGTATTAAATTTATAGGATGATTTGATGAGAATTGTCAACTTTAATCTGAGATTTCTAATCTACAAACATGGCATACCTTTCTATTTGTTTGGATATTCCTTAATTTCTTTTAGAATGTTTTATAATTTTAAGTGTCAAGATAGTAGATGCCCTTTTTAATATTTATTCCTAGGTATTGTATATTTTTTAACATGACTGTAAATGGAATTTAAACAATTTCACTTTAAAATTGTTTGCTGCTAGTATATAAGAAGATTTAAATAGTAACCTTATGTCCTATATCCTTGATAAATGTTTTCATTGGTTCTAGTAGGTTTTTTAAAATACATTTGGGATTTTCTCTGTAAAAAATTATCTCATCTTCGGTCAGTGACAATTTTCTTTTTCCTGCCTAATTTTGGTTACCTTAGTGCAGTGGCTAGGACTACCAGAACATAGAATAAAAGTGGTGAAATTGAACATAATTCCTTTGTTCTGGATCTCTGAATAAAACTAATCCATGGTTGGGAGATTGGCAAAGAGGACTTGCATAAGAGAGGTTTAGCTTCAGAAAGGAAAGTTACAGTTGCAGGACTTTTTAGAAGCTCAATCATGGAACAAGTCAAGACTGGCAGGTTAGCCTAAAGTCAGATTCCGAGACCAGTACCGTGGAGAGCACTGAGGAGGCGTTGCAAAGAAGCTCTGAATCAGATGCTGTGGGCCACTTTCAGGGGGTAAATGCTGGGGTTGACTCAGAGGAGTCAGAATAGTACCAAGACAGGTACGTTTTCCATCACTGAAACAGATGGTATTTGCAAGACACAGTAACTGGACCATATATTTTTAGTCAGAGGTTCATGAACTCTTCAGGAATCCATAGACAGATTAGAAAAGATGCAATTTTCTGCAATTGTTTATAAAATGTGTGCATCTGTGCTTGAAGATTTTCCTGGGGGTAGATGTTCTATAGTTTACATAAAATTCTTACAGGGGTCTTGGCCTCAAAAACGTTATGTCTGCCAACTCTGTGCTCAGAGGTAGCTTGTATACTGCAAGAAGTCATGTGATGAAAGCTGGTTTGATGCTTGGTTGAAGTCCCAACAGCTTAACACCTTGTAAGGAATAAATTCAATTCAAGCGTTTATGTAACCATATGTCCACAGTAGACATCTGAGTTGTAACCATTATGCTAACTCAGTTTGTTAAATCAATGTAAAGTTGGCTGTGCAGGAATAAATCCGAAAGGGTGTGGTAAAATTATAGATTTGTGGGAAGGTCTGGGGTGGTAGCTGGGAATCTGAGATTTTATTAATTTCTCTATGATACGCTACGTTTTGCTAAGAGTAGCAAATATTGATATCCCTTATGAGTTAGTAAAAAATACAGACTCTGTAAACCAACCTACCCCCAGAGTTTCTTGCATTTTAATATAATTCTCATGTGCTTTGTATTTGCATTAAAGTGTGTGCATTAAAGTTTGGAAAATACTTCAGCAAGTTTTAGGAACTACCAGCCTAAAACCTCATGTGCACGTTCTCTCTCTCTCTCTCTCTTTTTTTCTCTGTTTCTCCTCACTGATATAAATAAATTCCAATTAGGGTAATAAGAATATTTTATTAGGTGTTGCAAAAAAATACAATAACCTTGTTTCAAAGCATTTTTCTGTATTTTCATGTTTGCCTTTATTTTAAAATATAACAGAATTTAAATAAAATAGTGTTGTATGTTAGTTAATTCCCTTTAGGAGATGAATATGTACACTGATAAGTTCTTAGAAGCAAGCCTGAAAAAAGGGAAACATTTAGATAAACATGAGTTTTCTGGTATTAGAATTGTGTTAATCTCTTTTCAAAAGCACTTTGAATTTCACTTGATTCTCTTAGGAGAAGCAACTTGAGCCTTCAAAATGCATAGCTCTGTGTGTATAGCAAGAGTGGCAGGGTTCTTTTCTTATTAGGCTGAGATATCAGGAGACTGCACATCTCTCCTCTAGGCACTAAGTGAGTGGATGTGGATGTTCTCCAATTACCAATTCAATGAGAAAACAAAACAAAAGCAAATAGGTTTTTACACGGGCTTGCCCAGCTTAGATTTTGCTGAGGGCCTTTTTTTTTTCTTTGTATCAAGCCCCATTAAAAGACATCTTGGCAGTCTGATTTTCTTCTTTTCCATAGCTAGAACGGAAAACCCACAGGGATATGAAGCAGGCACATCTTTCTTCCCATATACTCTTCTAATCGGACTACAGTTAACTGATTTAATTATCATTCAACAAGTTGCAGTTTTTGCTTTCTCTCCTCCTCTAATTCTCTTTGCTCCCTCCCTCATTTGTAGTTAGCAGCTAATGTTAATATTAAATGGATTGATTTTTACCGCCCTCTGCATTCTGCAATCTCTGCCTTGTTTCTGCAGCAGACTCAAGGCTGCTGCTTATGAGATACCCAGCTCTTTTCCTGCCTGAACATTGAAAACAAATGGGTTTTCAATATAACCTTCCTCAGGGGTTCCAGAGCAGATGCTTGTTCAAGCTGCTTTAGGACCCGGGGCAATAGTAGTCCCTACACCTGCTATTCCAGAAAGTTTCTGACCAGAAGAAAAGAAATTTCTTAGCTTTGCAAGTAAGCCCTGATAAGTCACAAATTAACTGGAAAGTGGACACAGGTGATCACAATAGAAATCATATCCTTTTCTAGTTAACTTTAAAATTTTCTTTTAACTTAAAAATGTAAATGTTGGCAACTGTAGTAGACAAATAATGTCCCCTCCTCCAAGATGTCCAGGTCCTAAACTCTGGAACCTATGAATAAGTTACATGATATAGCAAAAGGGACTCTTACTGATGTGATTAAGTTAACGATCTTGAGAAAGAGGAGACCAGCCTGAGTGATTCACGTGGGTGCAATGCAGTCAATCCCAAGGATCCTTCCTTATAGGAGTGAGGCAAGAGGGCCCAAATCAGTAGTGCACGTACAGATGGAAGTAAGGGGTTAGAGTGGTGTGAAGAAGGAAGAAGCCACTAGCTAATGGATGCAAGAACCTTTTAGAAACTAAAAGGGCAGAGAAACAGATTTTCTTTTAGAGCTTCAAGAAGGAACCAGCCCTGCTAACACCTTACCTTTGGCCCAATGAGATTGATTTTGGACTGTGACCTCCAGGACTGTAAGTGAACACATCTTATGTTGTTTTAAGCTACTAAGTTGTGGTATTATTTTTACAGTGGTAACAAATGAAACTATTATAGTTCTGTAGGTATTTTATTCATTATTTATTCTATAACTTTATATAATTTTCTTTTTGAGACTGAGTCTCACCATGTTGCCCTCGGTAGAGTGTCATGGCATCACAGCTGATAGCAAACTCCAACTCTTGGGCTTAAGTGATTCTCTTGTCTCAGCCTCCCAAGTAGCTGGGACTACAGGCACGTTCCACAATGCCCAGCCATTTTTTTAAATTAAATCATAGCTCTGTGTGACCATTTTTCATTGCAGTTGTCATTGTTGTTGTTTAGCTGGCCCTGGCCAGGTTCACACTCACCAGCCTTAGTGTGTGTGGCTGACGCCATAACCACTGTGCTACGGTGTGGAGCCTACATAATTATTTTATAATTAAAAAATTACTATGAATATGAAACCCATCAAAATGATCAGTTTTTCTTTTCCAAATATTTAGTTTTTGGTCTTGATATCCTAAGTGGCACCACCATCCACTTGATGACTAGACTAGACTTGGTGACCATTTGGAAGAAAGTAACCAGTCTGTGTGAATGGATTATGATTTGGTCTGAGTTGATTCTGTCCTATGTCACATCTGGAATGGAGCATTATATTTGCTTGCCAATTTCTCAATAGTGTTTGTGGCTAACCACTTACTTTAGTGAAGTCAGATGTGTCTGCAGATCTTGGTTCTGCCACTTCTTAATTTGTAGCTTTAGATACGAAATTAACCTCTGAATTTCTTAAATGTGAAACAGAAGCCATGGGGGATTTAGGAAGATAATGATAAAGAGTGCAAAGTGCTTAGCATTGTTTTCATTGTATGTTCATTACAGTAACTACCACTTACTCAGTAAACGGTATTTATTTTTGGTTGGTTAGGGTTGCGGTAGATGAGGGCATTGTCCACAGGTGATTGATTACATGTGGGTCATGTCTGACACAGTGTCATGGTAAACTCTGATAATTTAAGTAATAAGAAATCTGTGGTTCCCAATAAAGCAGATGAAAAGAATAAGAAGGGTAGAGATAAAGGGCATCTTAGGAGCATTTATTCTCATGTGAAAACCCATTATTCTCCTGGGAAGTGTATCCAACTCTGTTCTACATATGACAAAAACCACTGCACAATGGGTTGAGGTTTGCTTAGTGTGTGTGAGGGAGGTAGTTCTGTGGAAGTTATCAGAATCAAAATGGAATCATTTATGTAAAAAAAAAAAAATTCCACACAACAAACAAACCCTGAGAAACAGACCTGGAGAAGGCTATGTACAGGAGTTCACACTGGTATCCCTAATAACAAAACTGTCCACAAAAGACTGTGCAAAAATGGCAACCTTGCTCACAGTACTTACACAGAAAGTACTTCTGTGCAGACATCTGCCCAGCAACTGCCTGTCCAGTCTGCAACTGGCATTACCTGTTTATTGATCCTCGTATCCAAGGATAATTGTCTAAAACAATTATGTAATCCTTCTGCATTTTTCCTTTAACAACTTATCTTCCTTTACCTCCCTGAAGATGTACACAGTCAATGTTAGCACACATACTCCCATTGCAATGACTTATTACTGAATAAATACCCTTTTCTTTCAGAGAGTCCCTCTCTATTGTCATTTAGGTTGATCATTCTTTCTTATGATTATGTTAATCTCCTAGCAAAAAATAGCATTTTGCCTGTGTTCTTAGAAGAACTAGGGTCCCTAGGAAGTTGTCAATGCAAAAAAAGAAAAAAGTATTATGATGTTTAGCTATAATTGTGCTGTTTGCCAACTGAGGATCACTGCCTAATTTCATTTTTGTTTTTATTTTTATTTTTATTAAATCATAATTGTGTACATTGGTGCAATCATGGGCCACAATGTGCTGACTTCATATACAATCTGAAATATTTTCATTGAACTATTTAACATAGGCTAAATGGCCTTTTAATCACTTTATGAAGACATTTATATTCTGCATTTAGTAATTTTCACTTGTACCCTTCTAAGATGCACCGTAGGTGTGATCCCATCAATCACCCTCCCTCCACCCATCCTCCCCCCTCCCCTCCCCTCCCTTTCCCCTTTCCCATTTCTTGTGCTATAACTGGGTTTTAGCCTTCATATGAAAGCTATAGATTAGTTTCATAGTAGGGCTGAGTACATTGGATACTTTTTCTTCCATTCTTGAGATACTTTGCTAAGAAGAATATATTCCAGCTCCATCCATGTAAACATAAAAGAGGTAAAGTCTCCTTTCTTTAAGGCTGCATAGTATTCCATGGTGTACATGTACCACAATTTAAAAAAATTTTGAATTTTAAAATACAGTGTTACAACTATTTACATAGCTTTTACATTGTTATTAGCTATTACAAGTAATCTAGAAGTGATGCAAAGTATATGGAAGGACAAAGTATATATAAGCACATGATACATTATTTTTTATTAGGGACTTGAGTATCTGTAAGACCCAGCAGGAAGAGCACAAGACTAGCCCTGACTTTGCTTGGACATGACTGGCCCTACACTGAAGAAGGGAAAATGGTCAGCTCTCAGTAGTGACATGTGCCAGACAGGAATATTGGTGCCCAGTACTATGATTTTTACTCCTATATATTTAAATGTAAAACTCTCAAATGCGTATACTTAGAATATTTTAGATTTTTTTCCCCCTCAGTTTTAAATTAACTATTTTTTTTTTTAATTGTTGGGGATTCATCAAGGGTAAATTAACTTTTTGACAGTAGACTTTAAATTGAAAGGTAATAAACATTTTTATAAAAAGGGAAGTAAAGAAATTGAATGTTTTTTTTAAATAAATGTCATAAACCAGATTGTTTTAGAGCATACATTTAGGAAAGCAATTAAATCTCAGGTTACATAAATATTTAGGTATATGCTGTATAAAACTTTATGAAGTACTATCAAAAGATATATAAAGTTGCTCTGGCCGAAGAGTCCCATTTTATTACATTTCACAATTACTCACTTTTAGCAATTAAAAAAAAGATCAAGCAGCCCTGTTTGCCAACTGTTAATAAAGTGATTACAGATGTGGCAAATTTCATCCACCTGATTGAAAGCTGATGCCTGACAATTTGGGAAATGTGTTTTATTTGGATTTGTGAACACGTTTGGTAACCCACAAGCGACTGCCAAGACTGTGAATCAAAGTTCACAGGGCTTAGAAAGTCATCTTACCCAGAAAAGCTGCTGGTATCATCAGTAAGGAGAGGGCTGGGGTTGCCCGAGAGGAGGGTCATAAGATCACAAACTAAGGTGCCTCCTGTGTTGCTGGCTCTGAGTTGCAGTGGGGTGAACAGGTGTGTGGGAGTTTATTAGACAAGGTGATCTTTTCTCAAGCAGTTTTAGTCATTCTGCTGGCTCTAGAACTGGTGGTTTATCTAACAGTTAGGGGTAAGTTTTTCTCCCTAAATTTGTTGTTCATCTTGAGCCAAGTAGAACGTGTCAGAGTTCTCCAGGCTTACAGCTGTGTCTATTATTAGGAATTGTGATCTCTGGCAAAGAATTCTAGTCAGCTCTGTTTGGGTCATTTATTTAAGACAAGTACATGCTCTCAGTTGCTTTTGAGGAAGATACATTATGAAATTGGAACCTTGCTAATGTCTTATCTAGTAACTACTATTTCAGTAGGCTAGTAGTCAAATTTAAACGCATCCCCTCTGCAAAACCACTGATAATCTGAATGAGTTGCCTTGAAAAACATCCCACTTGGTCCAAAACTGTTCATTCAGTTTTGTCCATAATTGCAGATGGTTTCATCAAAGTATTATCTATCCTTTAAATGTCTGTTGTCTGTCCTTTTAAAGGAGACGATCTTCTTATATATTTCTTTTGTTTCTTCATTATACAGAGAGCAGAATGTATGTGTAATGAATCCGGATCTGACTGGACAAGCGATGGGGAAGCCATTGAATCCAATTAGCTCTAGCAGCCCTGCCCATCAGGTCATGTGTGGGAACCCAGGTCAAGACATGACCCTCAGTAGCAATATAAATTTTCCCATAAATGGCCCAAAGGAACAAATGGGCATGCCTTTGGGCAGGTTTGGTGGCTCTGGGGGAATGAACCATGTGTCAGGCATGCAGGCAGCCACTCCTCAGGGTAGTAACTATGCACTCAAAATGAATAGCCCCTCACAGAGCAGCCCTGGCATGACTCCAGGACAGCCCAACTCCATGCTCTCACCACGGCATCGCATGAGCCCAGGAGTGGCCGGCAGCCCTCGCATCCCACCCAGTCAGTTCTCCCCTGCAGGAAGCTTGCATTCCCCCGTGGGAGTTTGCAGCAGCACAGGAAATAGCCATAGTTATACCAACAGTTCCCTCAATGCACTTCAGGCCCTCAGCGAGGGGCACGGGGTCTCATTAGGGTCATCGTTGGCTTCACCGGACCTAAAAATGGGCAATTTGCAAAACTCCCCAGTTAATATGAATCCTCCCCCACTCAGCAAGATGGGAAGCTTGGACTCAAAAGACTGTTTTGGACTTTACGGGGAGCCGTCGGAAGGTACAACTGGACAAGCAGAGAGCAGCTGCCATCCTGGAGAGCAAAAGGAAAGCAGTGATCCCAGCCTGCCTCCGACTGTGAGCGGCGAGAGAGCCGAGGGGCAGAGCCGGTTGCACGACAGCAAGGGGCAGACCAAACTCCTGCAGCTGCTGACCACCAAGTCCGACCAGATGGAGCCCTCGCCTTTGGCCAGCTCTTTGTCGGACACAAATAAAGACTCCACAGGTAGCTTACCGGGTTCTGGGTCCACACATGGAACCTCACTCAAGGAGAAGCATAAAATTTTGCACAGACTCTTGCAGGATAGCAGTTCCCCTGTGGACTTGGCCAAGTTGACAGCAGAAGCCACAGGCAAAGACCTGAGCCAGGAGTCCAGCAGCACAGCTCCTGGGTCAGAAGTGACTATTAAACAAGAGCCAGTGAGCCCCAAGAAGAAAGAGAATGCACTACTTCGCTATTTGCTAGATAAAGATGATACTAAAGATATTGGTTTACCAGAAATAACGCCGAAACTTGAGCGACTGGACAGTAAGACAGACCCTGCCAGTAGCACAAAGTTAATAGCTATGAAAACTGAGAAGGAGGAGATGAGCTTTGAGCCCAACGACCAGGTAAGTTTGAAACGTCTTCTCCCAGGTACACTAATCTGTATTCAGCAAGGATTTTCTCCACAGGGGCGGTTTGAGAAAAATAAGGTTTCTCATTTGTTGTTCTTACCTTGAAATTTTCACCAACATTGTCTGTGTTTTTAAAATACTCTTCCTGGCGGCGTCCGTAGCTCAGTGGGTAGGGCGCCAGCCACATACACCAAGGCTGGCCGGTTTGAACCTGGCCTGGGCCAGCTAAAACAACAATGTCAACTGCAACAACAACAACAACAAAAATAGCCAGGTGTTGTGGTGGGCACCTGTAGTCCCAGCTACTTGGGAGGCCGAGGCAAGAGAATCACTTAAGCCCAAGAATTTGAGGTTGCTGTGAGCTGTGATGCCATAGCACTCTACCCAGGGCAACAGGTTGAGACTCTTGTCTCAAAAAATAAAAAAATAAAATACTCTTCCTAGCAAAGAGCGATGTTATTATAAAACGTGGTGAGCAGACATTTTTGTAAGGACCAAATGCTAACTCTCTTGGGCTTTGCCGGCTGTGGAGTCTCTGTCATGCTATTCAGCGGTGCTGTGGTAGAGCAGAAGTCGCCATAGCCACTGTGTAGACAAAGGGGTATCGCTGAACTCCAATCAAACTGTACTGCCAGATGCAGAAACTTGCATATTATATAGCTTTTATATGTCAAAATATTTTTCTTTTGAATTTTAATTTACCATTAAAGAAAATGTAAATCCATTCTTAGCTTATGCACAAACGGGATTCAACCCACAAGCTGAGAGTAGTTGACCGACTCCTATCACAGAAGATGCCTAAATTAGACATAATCACTTCCTTGAAACTGGGCTTTGTCAGAAGAGATTTAATTGAATTACTTCTTATTTACCTTGCCTACTAAGATCAGAGTTCAGCTGATTTTCAGATATGAAGCTCATTCTTCCTTTTTTATTCTCGGCCAAAACTTCTGATTAATGCAGAACAATTTCTTAGACCATGGGTATAAAAAAATATTTAAGGAGAAATGGATAGTGGAAAAGAGGTAAAGTTGAATAGATCTTAGTACACCTCAGCCATTATGTGTAAGTTCAAAACCACAGTAATAGGTTACATTATCTGTTGTTCTTTGTCTGAAAAATTAATTCCCTGAAAAAAATCCAGGATACCCAAAGTGATGTTCAAAATCACTTTTTTAATAGACAAGTAAAAATCGGGTATTTTTATGGTGTATGTTGAAATATATACACTTTGTAGGATGGCTAAATTGAGCTAATTGATGCGTGCATTACCTCACCTGCCATTTTTTGTGATATGAAGGCTTAAAATTCTTAACAATTTTGAAGTGTGGAACCCATTGATATTAACTGTAGCCACTGTGTTGTACTATAAATCTCTCCAACTTATTCCTCCTGTCTAACTGAAATTTGTACCCTTCGACCAACATCTCCTCAGCCCTTTCTCCCCAAAATCATTCTTGATGGTACTCTAAGGAAATAATGACATCTTAGGGGAAAAGTAAACCATTTAATATTTTTCTTTATTTAAAAAAAAAAACACCATTTTTGAAAAACATAGGTTATTATAGCCACAGTGACTTGGCATGAGGCGTCTCCTGGGGAATTAGTGATTGACTGGGGTTAATGATCCAGAGTTCACCCTGGGCCACCACTCTCCCTCTAATCCCTGGACGTGCCCTGCACTTCAGATCTGTTCTTGAATCTGTTTTTTTTTTTTTTTGCAGTTTCTGGCCGGGGCTGGGTTTGAACCCGCCACCTCCGGCATATGGGGCCGGCACCCTACTCCTTTGAGCCACAGGCGCCACCCTTGAATCTTGATTTGTTGGGGAGTGAAGCGACTATGAGGGCTTTCCTACTCAATGGCTAATGAATTTCTCCTTGAAATTTGTTTTGCAAGTAAATATTTTATGTGTCACTGTCTTGGCAATGGATGGAAAGAGGAAAGGTGAACCCCTTGCTGCACCTTGGACCTCTGCTGAGCCAGGCCTGGGGTTGCAGTGGTCATTGGGGGCCTGAGGCCTCACGAGTTCCCTTCTAGCTGGACTCCACGCAGCTTCTAAGCACTTGGCCTCCTTACTTCTTTCACTGTGATGTCTTGGTAGCTGCTCCCATTCCTAAAGGACAGGTAGAGTCTTTCAAGCCTCTGTGCCCTTCCCAAGAGAAACAGAGCCAAGTTATATAAACCTCTTGAAAAATCCCTAAACTTACCTGTTAGTGCAAGGTTCTGTGTAGCAGCTATTCTGTAATTGTGTAAAATCTTTAGATGGGGGAACCAGGATTTTGGCAGAAAGTTAACAGCAATGTTAGGTAAAGTGAAGTATAAAACCATATTGACAACTGGTAACTGTTTAAATCTTTTGAGGTTTATTAGACCAGAATGTACAAAGCTAGTGTCAGTCTGGAGGGGCAGGCCCAGAAGGTGTCACTCAGGTCTCTTGACACATGCTAGAGGGCAGGGTGGTGACTCACCAGGCCTACCTGAGCATGGTGTCCAGCGTAGCCAGCCGTTGTTTCTGTAAACAGAATCATTTCCATCCCAGGCCCAAGGCCCTAGGGGCTAAAAGGGTCAGCAGAGAGGACTGTGGTTTGGCATTTCCATGTGTGTATATGATTGCACTACAGACAAGAAACTGACAAAAGAGATGGGTTTTTTATTTTTTAAGTCATTGAATCACTTGCAGTTTAATATTTTTACTAAAGAGAAACATTTTTCTACTCAAAATTATCATACCTAGGAAAAATGAAGCCCAGAGTATCATCAGCACAGATCTCACGTTGGTGTGTGAAAAGCAGTGTACACACAAGCGTGAACACACAGACATGTACAGTCAGTGTATTTTTCTTAATGAAATCCAGTCCCTGATCTCACCCTCCTTCTACTCATTTAAAACTCTGCTGAAAATACTGCTTCCGAACAATTTTAACATCAAAAACATTGCAGCCTGAAAAGTTACCACAGGAAGTATGCATTATCTAAATTTAGATCAAAGGTAGAATAACTTACTTTAAGAAAAAAAACAATGATTCTTTCACCTCCTGCTCACTTTCACTATTCCCAAATACAGATTAGTTGTATCTTCTATTAATTGCTATACACGTTTATTGAAGACTTGGCTTTCATTTCAAGGAAATACAACTAGTTATTTATTTACTAAGATAAAGCAAACTATTATTGAACCTGAATTGTATCATTCACTGTCTTATTTTAACTCAGAAAAGAACCACTAACTGAATGTGTTTAACCTATTACTAACTTAGGAAGGACAGGAAGTACTTCGATCATGCTATTATACCTAAAATTGCATTTTTTACTGAGCAGAGTGTTTAAACAATATTTGTTTCTACAGCATTTCCTAACCAGCAGGAAACAGTGACAGAACAGTTTCCAGTATGTTTACCGACTTCTGAGTTACCGGTATATGCTTATTTACACAGTGGAGCAGGGTTGATAGCTAACCAGATGACATGTAATGTTCTTTGTGATGCTCCTGGGACACTTAACGATAAGCTTTGGAAATACTATAGTTTTAAAAGAATGTCTTTTGGGTATTTGACTCCATAAGAAAGCACACTGTATTTTAAATGGTACTGTCCTGAAAATTTCCCTCCAAATGTGATAAAATTGTATTACTATTTCTTAAAATTTTTGTGTTAGGTAAATGTGGTAAAATTATACTTTATATTTAAAATATTTTGAAAAGCTGTTTTATAATTTATTAGAATGCTTACATTATTGAAATTCCTGTGCTTTTTATACTTAAGTCAGAGAACAAGTTGATTTGGACATATGAAAAATCCTAAAACCAGAAAAATGAAAAATTAAAGAAATCAAGTCTAATTTTCATTTTGTAGGACTTTTATAAAAATCTTTCTGACTCATTTTCTGCCTGAAATAGTTTAACTGCTCAAATTGATGTGGCTAATTTGAGCATTCAAATAGATGCCTAAGCAAAACTTTGAAGTATCTTGGCAAAGCATTTTAAAGGAAGGCATTAATCTTTTTGTCTTGCAAAGAAATTGTGCTTAACAAAGTGGATAGGGAATAGAAGAAGTTTTGATGAGAATTAAAGCTTACAAAAATTTAAAGAAGAAAATTTTTATCAGAAACAATATAAATCAATTCATCCCTTCCAGAACATACCATGAATATAGAAGAAAATGCTGTAGTCATCACATTTTATTATTACTATACAACCTAAAGGATATAAATACTCTGAACTTAATCTTCTTAAAGAAGAACATATAGAGTAATCTTAGGACAATTAAATTAATGTTAAATGTATACTCTGAAAATCGACAAGGAATAAACATAGATAATGCGATCTTCTTTCTACTGGGGAAAATTTCATAATGCATTTTTCAAATGGTAGGCTGAGTGAATTAAAATGGTGCTCTTAGTTATGAGTCTCCATAGAACCAATTTCCTTTGCTAACACCAAGAAGATCTTATGGCTTTCTTAAGACAAATATATTTAGTTACTCTTAAAAATGGCAAAGATAAATTTTACAGTTGGTTTAACTTTAATATGTGCTTTTTTTTATACATGCTTTTAAAGAATAAAAATTATTCAAAAAATGGATTTAAAATTTTTTAATTAGGAATTATTTGAAATAAATTTAAACTATCCAGCTATATTTTATATACACACATATATGTAACATTAGACTTACAGTGAGCACATTTATGTTAGACACAGGCATAGATTACAAAGGAAGAACCATGAATACTGTCATCAGAACTCTTTAGAAGTATGATCGTTGGTTTTTCCATTTGGGATGGTTTACAGTATAATTTTGTTTGCACGAAAGGTTGGAGGTGAAAAGTAAAGGAAGGAGTCCAGACTCAGACTGATGTTAATATGTATTGTCAAAATTTTCTTGGCTCGCCATCCATAGCACAGGCACCAAGGCTGGCAGGTTCAAACCCAGCCCGGGCCAGCTAAACAACAATGGCAACTGCAACCAAAAAATAATCTTGGTTGAGGCGGGTGCCTGTAGTCCCAGCTACTAGGAGGCTGAAGCAAGAGAATCACTTAAGCCCAAGAGTTTGAGGTTGCTGTAAGCTGTGATGCCACAGCGCTCTGCCAAAGGCAACATACTGAGACTCTGTCTCAAAAAAAATTTTTTTTTTCTTTTATGTATGTCTGGGATTGGAGGCAAATATAAGTGCATCCATTAAGAAAAATAACATACTTTATTATTATTTATGTGAACTCATTTATTTTGGCTGTTTCTCTTCAGAGGCAATCTGCAAAGTCTTTTCAAGGGGGAACTTACTGAGTGTACCTCCCTCACCCCCACACTCAAAGCTTCCTCTTATTAAAAGTGCTTAACACAGGGCAGCATTATAGTAGGAAAACTTGGTTTCATAGAACAAAGTAAACTTCATGGTTTCTTAGAGCTTCTTTCTGATCTCTATAACTACTTTCATGACAAAACTTTAAGAATATTTCTCATGCATTTTTATGATACATTTTTGTGAGAAATTAATAGAAATTATAGGAATTTCTATGGAAATTTTTGTTGATCTTTGGAAATTTTTTTCAAGTGTGTGTTAACATGGTTAAAGGAATTCATCTTATTGACTGACCTGAGTTCCAGGAAATGGTCATAGGAGGGCAGTCAATACACGTTTATACCAAGAGTATCAGTTTATACCTTTGTGTCTTCAGCAAAAATATGGTAAGAAGGATTTGCAGTGGTCACTTTACACATGCTTTTGGAATACACAAAGTCAGTTTTATACATTGAGAAGAAAAGAGATGGTTGTTTCATGGTTGTTTAGGTAACATGAGCAGTTTTGCCCACCATTCAGCTCAATGACAGGTGTGCCCTAGCAGGGTGACTGACATGAGGTGGTAGCATGAATTTGCTAGGCTAGGGTTCCCTTGTGGCTCTAATCCTGTGAACATGTAACTATAGGTTTTTTAAATGCAGCATGGCCCCCTCATAAACTATTTCGTTTAGGAACTAGCCAAAGAAAGTAATGTACTTCCATTCTGAGGGAGAAACTGCGTGCCCTTGGAGAAGTTACACAGTCCCACACCTTCCTGAGGAGCTTCAGGCATCGTTTTTGTCTGTCTGCGACTGTCTGTACTTCAGGGTACTTACTTTGGAACCTAACCCTTACTTAAAATATAGCTAACTCCTCAATATCTGATGCTTCCCCCTTTTGGTAGAATTGAGTGACTAAGGAAAAAATGATTTTTGTAATTGCGCTAACAGTGCACTAAGGAAATGGAATCTCCAAGTTATTGCTAAGCTAGTTGTCTAAGAAGCAAATAAAATGTCACCTTCTAACTTGAGAAATAAATACATCCAATCATAAGACATTCATATAGATATATTACATTTGCCATAATTAACAAAAGTCTTAGCAAATCCAACCTCTCCATGGGGGCTAGGAATTATATATAGGGTAAACATGTAAGCCATTCTGCTTTCAGTATAACTCATAACCAGATGTATTAGTTGTATTTTATTTGATTTGCCAGTGTAGATGGAATGTCTAGTTGTGGTCAAAGATTCAAAGTTCATCCAATGACTGAGGAAACTGCCTGACTTTCGTTTTCCACCTGCACATCAAGGAAATCATTCATAGCACTTTGCCACTAGAAAGCAGTCCTAGCGTATAACTCGGCCATTTACTTGTGTGGTTGGCACCATCTGATTTTTACCTGGCACACAGGTAGATTCTACTTAGAAGAATATCTGTAAAATCTAGAATAAATTCCAGTTCATCCTGGACGAAAAAAAACTACTAAGTAGAGAATGGCGGGGAAACTTAACATTATTTTAAAGTTGGTGATTGAAAATAAAAACTTCTTAAAGGGGGGGGACCCTAACAAACATTTGTATGGCTTGGGTATAATCAGGTTAATAAATCCTCTGTTTGGGAGCAACCAGTTTTTATCCTGCTTTTCCTACATTTGTCATGGAAGCTAGTATATGATTGAGAAAGCTATTGTCACTGGAAACTGAAAGTGCAAGCAGCAAAAAGCACCACTCAGGCTGAGAAAGCAAGTTTGGTTCATGGTTACTTGAGGATTCTTTTGTACCTCCCCCACCCCACGCACCTTTTGAAAAATAAGAAATGTCTGCAAAGGAACTGACCATTTGTTAAATAATCGTTCAGCACAAACTTGGATCACATTTTCTACTAATTTTGTTGTTGTTATTTCTCAGAGAGATTTGACTATAAGACCTAGGCCTGGACTGTAAGGCGCGGTCCACTCATAATAAATTAGACATATACATACTTGTAATTAATTGAATGATTAGCATAAAATAAAATTTTATAAACCAATAATGAATCAGTGCTGGAAGAGTGCTTTCTTTTCTAATTCAGCCATCTCTTTTTATAGACAAGGTAATTGAAGACCAAGAGATTACATTACCTGTTCTTTGTCGAGTCAGTTTTTGTAAAGATGGACGATTAGCTGTTGGGGCTGAGGTGTGCGTGTACCTGCATCTTTATGTGGCTGCAGTGCCTCGTACCAGTTAGGTCTGGGTTATAAATGGGCTTGTGCTGCCCATGCCTGCAGCAGGACTGGATAAACTCTTCTGTTTGTTAACTGCAGCCTGGCAGTGAGCTGGACAACTTGGAGGAGATTTTGGATGATTTGCAGAATAGTCAATTACCACAGCTTTTCCCAGACACGAGGCCAGGCGCCCCTGCTGGATCAGTTGACAAGCAAGCCATCATCAATGACCTCATGCAACTAACAGCTGAAAACAGCCCCGTCCCACCTGTTGGAGCCCAGAAAACAGCACTGCGAATTTCACAGAGCAGTGAGTATGGGATATTGCTGGTTGTGCCAAGAAATTTCCATATAATCACTATCAGAAACAGATATTATTAAAGTCTGATGCAAACAGCTTAGTCACTTCAAGGTTTTTGTGATCAAATAGCACCATCTACTGTCTTGGTCTTTAAAAACAGTATTCAGAACAGATTTAGTGAACAGAGCTAATGGTCTCTTGTGAGTAATTTAACCAACATGGTGCGGGGAAGCGGAGGTACAGTGATAAAGTTCTTCAGCTGGTTGTCATATTTCCCTCCATGGTAGTTACTCCCTGCGCACGTGGAGTTTAAAGTAGATTTTACATGTTTGCTATATGATGAATACTTAAAATACAGAAAATTAAAGAATTATGCTGGCTTTTTGGAATAACACACTATTAAAGATTCTCAAAATAGTTAATCATTATACATGAAAGGGTTAAACACATTAAAAATATGTTGCCGTGGCTTGGCGCCTGTGGCTCAGTGGGCTAAGGCGCCAGCCACGTACACCTGAGCTGGCGGGTTCGAATCCAGCCTGGGCCCGCCAAACACCAATCACGGCTGCAATCAAAAAATGGCCGGGCGTTGTGGCAGACGCCTGCGGTCCCAGCTGCTTGGGAGGCAGAGGCAAGAGACTCACTTGAGCCCAGGAACTGGAGGTTGCTGTGAGCTGTGATGCCACAGCACTCTCTCCAGGGTGACAGCTTGAGGCTCTGTCTCAAAAATAAAATAAAATAAAAGTAAAAATATGTTGCCGTATGTCTTAGGAATACTCATATAAATATCTGTTTTACATGGAACT
>CAUYRH010063369.1:0-22187 GCA_963574655.1 Perodicticus potto | reverse complement strand
CCGCCAAACAACAATGACGGCTGCAACCAAAAAAATGGCCAGGCGGGCGCCTGTAGTCCCAGCTACTTGGGAGGCAGAGGCAAGAGACTCGCTTGAGCCCAGGAATTGGAGGTTGCTGTGAGCTGTGATGCCATGGCACTCCATCCAGGGTGACAGCTTGAGGCTGTGTCTCAAAAAAAAAAAAAGACATACAGAGTATGTTTCCAGATTTTGTTCTGTTGTATTGGTTCATGGTCTGGACTCATATCTTATTTTATTTTACTTTATTGGTTTTTTGTTCTCATATTTTAAAGTGATGATAAATAAAGTAATCTGGTAAAGTGACCCCCCAGCATCTTGTTGATCTCCAACATTTTCACTATATGTAGTCTTTTGTTCTCTCATAGAAATAGTATATCATAGCCCGGTGCTGTGGCGGGCGCCTGTGGCCCCAGCTACTTGGGAGGCTGAAGCAAGAGAATCGCCTAAGCCCAGGAGTTGGAGGTTGCTGTGCAGCACTCTACCAAGGGCGATAGAGTGAGATTCTGTCTCTACAAAATATATATTTTTATATATATATATATATATATATATATATATATATATATATATATATATTATATCAATTAGTCAAGGTCCACAAAATAAAACCCTGTTGTTTGGGGTCATACTAACTTTTAAAACGAAATAGTTTTTTTAAAATCTGAATACTTGTACCTGTTTCACTCACTATTTGAGAAATTTATTAGGCAGAAGAAATGTATATTTGTTTGAGGCCTTAAAATTCCTAGGAAAAACCATCCTGAGGCTTCTTGGAACCATTTCAATAGTAGCTTTGAAAAAGAATGAGTTGGCCAAAAACTTTATTTTTCTAATCCCAGGGAAGAGACAAACTCAGCAGTTGATGCTCCACATGATTTGCCCAAAGATCTCCCACTGAGATCTCCATAAACTTGTAGCTTGGATTACTCAGTGAGGTCACCCCATGCAGGCTCATGGGCAGGTGGCCAGACCTTGACACAGGCTGCAATGAGATCCCAAAACAAGTACATACACATAGCCTTTTTTGGCCTTACCTTAAACCCATGGTCTGAAGCAACCAGAAAACCTCCAAAGAGGAGTATAATGCAGGAACCTGGTTTCCCGTTTTCAAATAATTATGTTTCAGATACATTTTTGGACAGGTGGCCTTTGTAAAAAGCCAATACTCACATGTAGTTTTCTATTTCAAAAAGCTTAGGTAACAAGTGTCTGATTTTTCTTATAAAATTCTAAAGTCACTATAATTTGCAGCTAAATCTAGAACTAGAAAAAGACTTTAAGAAGATTTAGTTCAGTGATGGCTTCCGACCCTGACTATACTTTATTGATTTATTTTTTGAGATAGGGTCTTGCTCTGTTGCCCAGGCTGGCATGGTGTGATCACAGCTCACTGCAGCCTCCAACTCCCAGGCTCAAGAGATACTTCTAGCTCAGCCTTGGGTAGCTAGGACTACAAGTGTGCCACTAAGCCCAGCTAATATTTTTTAAATGTTTTTTGTAGAGATGGAGTTGCTCTGTGTTGCCCAGGCTTATCTAAAACTCCTGGCCTTAAATTATCCTCCTGTCTTGGTTTCCCAAAGTGCTGGGATAAGACACTGCATCCAGCCTTGCCTATGCTTTGGAATTACCTGGGTGGTTTTGAAAACCTCAATGCCTAGACTGCACACTCAGATCAACTAAACAATAATAGAAAGGAATACCCAACTATCAGTATTCTTTAACACTCCTTGAGTGAAAACATTGTACAGCCAAGGTTGAGAGAACCATTGACCCAATTCACACCTTTACCACACTAAGAAAATGAAACTTAGAGAGGTTAAGTGACTTTTTTTTTTTAATTTTTATTAAATCATAATTGTGTACATTGGTGCAATCATGGGGCACAATGTACTGACTTTATATACAATCTAAAATATTTTCATTAAACTATTTAACGTAGCCTTCATGGCCTTTAAGAGGTTAAGTGACTTTTAATTGTATTTTTTTTTTTATTTTTTATCACCCTGGGTAGAGTGCCGTGGCATCAACAGCTCACAGGAACCTCCAACTCCTGGGCTTGGTCGATTCTCTTGTCTCAGCCTCCCAAGTAGCTGGGCCTACAGGCGCCCACCACAACGTCCAGTTATTTTTGTTGTTGTTGTTGCAATTTGGCCAGGGCCACGTTTGAACCCACCACCCTTGGTACATGGGGCCGGTGCTCTACTCACTGAGCGACAGGTGCCGCCCTTAATTGTATTCTTAAGTTACACTACTCGTTATGGTAGCCAGTAGCCACAGTGTCTAATTTTTCCTTTTTTTTTTTTTTGTAGAGACAGAATCTCACTTTTTCACCCTCTGTAGAGTGCTATGGTGTCACCCAGCTCACAGCAACTTCCAGCTCTTGGGCTCAGGCGATTCTCTTGCCTCAGCCTCCCAAGTAGCTGGGACTACAGGCACCCACTACAATGCCCAGCTATTTATTTGTTTTGCAGTTCAGCCAGGGCCAGGTTTGAACCCACCACCCTCGGTATATGGGGCTGGCACCCTAACCACTGAGCCACAGGCACTGCCCACAGCGTCTAATTTTTTTTTTTTTTTTGAGACAGATTCCATGGGGTCTGCCTTGCTCATAGCAACCTCAGAGCCCAGGGTTCAAGCAATCCTCCTGTCTCAGCCTCCTGAGCAGCTGACACTAGCACCTGCCGCAACACCCAGCTAATTTTTCTATTTTTTGTAGAGATGGGATCTGACTCTTGTGCTGGTCTTGGACTCCTGCACTCAAGCAATCCTCCTGCCACAGCCTCACAGAGGCTAGGATTACAGGTGTGAGCCACTGTACCCAGGCCCAGAAGGCAAGAGGCTTGCTTGAGCCCAAGAGCTTGTGGTTGCTGTGAACTATGTGCCATGGCACTCTATCCAGGGTAACAGAGTGAGACTGTGTCTCATAAAACAAATAAATAGATAAATAAATAAATAAGCCTTTATTCTTCAATGATTAGTATACTAAAATATTTTTTAAGACTAGTTCAACTAAATACAGAATACAAATGTCTTCATACAATAACTAAGAAAATGCCATGAAGGGTATGTTAAACAGTTTGATGAAAACATTTCAGATTGTATATGAAGCCAGCACATTGTACCCCTTGATTGCGCCAATGTACGCAGCTATGATTTAATAAAAAAAAAAGACTAGTTCAACATTAGCATGTACGTCTATAAAGCACCTAAAACAACAATCAAAGCAATAGTTTCTTAGGGGAGTATAGCTGTGACTCAAATTCACCCCCTCTCTACTTCCACCCCCAAACCAATGCATAATGATTCAGAAGGCTGATCTTTTTTTTTTTTTTTAACCTTGATTGTCAAAGAAAGTTCATTGGAGACAGAGGAGAAAGATCTGCAGTTTTCCAGTGACTGGTCCATCCGGCTCAGAGCCAATTCATGAGCATGTCCAGGCATAATCTTGGCCCAAGGAAAACACAAAGGAAATCGTCAAAAGACAATCTCCTTATGGCCTGAAAACAAGATACAGTGTAAGAACCGAAATGGAAAAAAAAAAAAAGGAAAAAGAAAAAAATGGAATTGAAGTAGATTTTCTTATTTTCAGTATAATAGGATTTGTCACCACCATTGTCTTTTTCTAATTCATAGGACAGATTTAAACCTCTAAACCTTTTTGACCTCTAAGTAAAACATGCCTCAATATATTTCATAAAGCAGGTATTGGTGCTAGAGGGATTCAAATCTGTTGAGTTGGTTGTATTTTCCACTACAAAAACATCAACATATATTAACTTTGTTTTTCCAGTTGTGTTATGAAACCGAAACTTAATATCACTGTATCAGAATACACTGTTCCTTGTCATGTGGCTCAACGTCTCCTATCCCCCAGTGCATTATGTCAAGCTGTGAGAGAGCAATGCCTAAGTTTAAACAAGAGGAAGCCAGAAAGGCAATAGTGTAGTAAGTCAATTTCAGTGATTTCAGAGTGCTGGGCACTGTTCTAAGCATTTTATATAGATTACATCATTTAATTCTCACAACAACTCACACTGAGGTAAGTGCTATTATTATTCTCATTTTACAGATAAAGCGCCCAAGGGGCCAAGAAGTTAAATAATTTTCTTAAGGTCACACAGCTAGGTAAGTGGTAGAACTGAATTTCCAACCTTGGCAGTCTAACTACAGAGCATAGCATCTTGATTGCTCTACTGTTCTCAACATGTACATACTTTATAATATAAAGGTGATGCTTGATTTATCAAGGTCAAGATCAGAAACGATGGAAAGACTGTCCTTTGTGGGCAGGCAAAAGGGTCCACTTGGTGGCAAGGTTCAGAGGCGGACATGTGCAGTCCTAACCCCAGGTTTCCTAAGATTGTTTTCTTGAGGAGACCCCTCGTCCCCACTTTGACACTTACATCCTCTGTTCTCTGGCACTACACATACTCTATGTTTTGCAAGGGTAATGGTAGGAGTTGCAACAAAAATGATTACTAGAGACTAGGAAAGAGAAAGGGAGGGCACAAAACAAAACAGCAGTAGCTGCAGGCTCTCTTCAAGTGGTTACACAATATTCCCTGGTGTCTGGACCCTGGGCAGACTTTGGGGAGTAAGGTTTCCTAACTCACGGCAGGGGGGTGAGATGGATAGATATGTGCATTAATTAGATCACTACATAAAACATCACCTTTCTTAAGGCCATATTCTCTCATTTGTAACCTTTACAAATCTCAGCATGTTTCCACAGTTCATCCACAAATATAAACAAGAAACACAATCTGTCCCAGTTACTGGTTTCCCAGCCTGAGCAAAGTAAATTACTTTGTCATTCAGACAGAGCATGATGTTCTTATCAGGATCAGACTGTTCTTTGCGTTTTGCACACTGTTTCTTAGTTTACTACACTACAGACCAATGCAACTTTCCCATGCAGCCTTGCTTTGGGCCTTTTGACATGTCTCCTTCTTTCTCACTTCCAGGATTTTCATTTTCTTTGAATAGACTATTTCTTTAGTGTAGTTTTAAGTTCATAGCAAACTTTAGCAGAAAGTATAGAGTTCCTGTATGTACCCTGGTCTCCACCGCACACACACACAGCCTCCCCTACTATCGCTATCCCGCACCAGAGTGGTACATTTGTTACAGTCAATGGTCTTACACAGACACATCATTGTCACCCAAAGTCCATACTTTACATTAGGGTTCACTCTTGGTGTTGTACAGTCTTATGGATTTTGATAAATGCATAATGTTATGTATCAACCACTATAGTATCATTAAATTACTTATTTTTAAAGGGTATTGTCTTAGTCTGTTTTGTGCTGCTATAACATAATTACTCCAGATTGGGCAACTGATAAAGAACAAAAATGTATTTCTCATCGTTCTAGAGGCTGAGAATTTCAAGGTCAAGGCACCAACAGACATTGTCTCCGGTTCCAATATGGTGCCTTCTTGTTGTGTCCACCGGAAAGAAGGAACACCATGTTCACATCTGGCAGAAATGTGGGAAGACAGAACCCACAAGCCCGTTTTACAGCAGCTTTAATCCATTCATGAGGGTGACCTCAACACCTCCCCAAAGTCTCCACCTCCCAAGACTGTTGCAAACAAGGATTAAGTTTCTAACACATGAATTTTGGAGGGGACAAAAATCATATCAGGTATCATGTGTACGAGTTGTTCTCAGACTCCCCCACTTGCTTTTTCAGTAATTCAGAGATGCTCTCATTGTTTCTGGAGAGCTAATAGTCTGTGAATTCACTAATAAGGGCTTTGCACTTGGTCTGACAGTGAGTGACAGCCAAGAAGTCTGTGGCTCTGAGACACCCTTCAGGCAGCCAGCCTCAGAGCCATAATTCTGCAGTTGCCTTGGCAACAGCTGAAGTTTCCTGTCCTGGGTTGAAAAGCGTGATGTCTCTTCATTTGTGAACAGTCTATTTTACGCTCTCAATCTGCCTGGGGCGTAAGTGTGCCAGGAATGGAACCCTCTGGATTGGATTTTCTCCTTCTGATTTTGAAATAGAGGGTAAAATACTCATAGTAGGAGGTGAAAAGGAGGCTGGCACATGTACTCAGACTTACATTAGCTCAAATACTCCAGTATAGCCAGAATTCGAGCTGGTCAAAGTCCTAAGTTGGCAGATGATTTTATTTTAGACACAACAATATTTTTAGGTCATCACAGAGGAAAGAATTCAATGGCCTTTCTTCGTCAGAAACTCCCTGTGCCATCCCCTATATTTTAAAACTCTACCAGAAAGTTGTGAAAGGTGAAAAAAGTGAAACATCCTTAAATGACTACATATTTGATTATGCCTAATATACCCCAAGTATTATTTAAAGAGCTCAGAACACTCTCCAAATGTGAGCTGATTCTAGTCTAAAACACTTAGAAAGACCATCTGCCTTGAATTAGACAATAGACATTTTCTCCATTTCGACTCTCTTGTCTAATTGATGCTCTGTTTGAGCCCAAAGAGTTGCAATTTCCTTGATTATCTCTCCCTCAAAATTCTCCAGACCATTGCTTATCTCAAAGCCTACATTTCTGCCTGTCCCAGTTATAGGCATATAAATAACATTTAATCTTTCTTCCGTCTTTTGAAGCGTCAACTGAAAGGTTAAATAACAGGCAATTTGGGTGGTGCCTGTGGCTCAAAGGAGTAGGACGCCGGCCCCATATGCCAGAAGTGTCGGGTTCATACCCAGCCCTGGGCAAAAACTGCAAAAGGAAAAAAAAAGAAATTATAAAAAAAAATAATAATAACAGGCACTTTAACTTAAAGAAATCTAACGTTACATTCAGTCTGCACTAAGTTTGAAGACTAAAAACCTGGTAAAAGGAGTGGGCTACACAAGGCATGGTGTTTTTTCCTTCTAGTACATTGAAAATTGAAGAAGGGGGCAGTGAAGAAAATGTGACATTCTTCTGATTCTGATTGGTGTTCAGTAACATACATAAGATAAAGCAAATACATGGTTAATACATACAGGGTAAAAAGTTAATGAGCACGTAGGCGTCTGAAGGTCTAAAGAGACATGATTGATTCTATCCTGCCTTTGTGCTTCATTTGATAGGCAAGGCTGCAATCAGCCCCTGTTGGTAAGATTTTTGACACACTCCAGACTTGCAAGCTGAGAATTCAGCTTTAATTCATAGGCCTACCCTCTATTGTGTCTGAGTCTAACTTGCAGCATCCCAGACCACTTAAAAAAAATTGTTTTCTTTCAGATGTTCCTTTGGCTAAGGAGTTAAGTAACTCATTTCTAAGAAATATCTGTCAGATTTTATTTCAGGATGTGGAGAAGAATTGGATTTCTTTCTTTTCTTTTTCTTTCTTTTTTTGCAGTTTTTGGCCAGGGCTGGGTTTGAACCCACCACCTTTGGCATATGGGGCCGGCGCCCTACTCCTTTGAGCCATAGGTGCTGCCCCAAAATTGGATTTCTTGAAGGAACAAGATAAACGTATTTCTTCTGTCCTATAAGTTAAAATCACTAGCAGTGGCCACTGCTGGGAAGAGTTTGGCATAAGTTCAGAAAAAAGAAGAGAGAATCTGGTACTAAGTAGATCTGGCAGCCTCACCCCAATTGCAGTTTGCACACCAGGAAGGTTCCTATCCATTCTTTGATATTGAGGGAGGCAAAGTATAGAGACTAAAAGAAAAAGCTGCTTTTTTACTTTTTCACCCTTCCTCCAGCAGAGGATGGCAGGGGCCCTGGCTCAGTGGAGAATGATATCAGAAGCGCCCCAGTGGACAGTGACAGCAGGCTGCACGAAGCAGGTTAAGCATCCTGGGAAACATGTGATAACATCTAGACAGGCTCTGCTCATCCTGGTCTGAGATAAGGAAATTCGTCATCTGTTATCTTTGGAAGCTTTATACATTACAGATGCTTGAGAAAAAATTCAGTGCCATGAAGGAGACTACACTGAGGACAGAACATGGAAAACATGGTTCTTGCCTTTGTGAAATTAAATAATTCATACTTAAAATAATTCAAACTTAAAGAAAACTCTTTTTTAAAAAAAAAATCCCCTTACAACTTTAATGTTTAGAAAACTTCATACAAATTGCACTCCGATGTCTCAAGAACCCTATGATTCCCCAGGGTAAAGATATAAACTGAGCTTTAAAATTAAAAAAAAAAAGAAAACTCTTGAAACTTCAGCTCATTCTGAGCCTTGAGAGGAATGTGACTATGCAGCCTGGGTCACACAATATGAAGCTACAATTTCTGCCTTTCTGTTTTTTCCTGTAAATAATTAAGACCAAACAGTGTCAGATCGCCTCTTCATAGATCAATAAAGTAATCTTCCTTGGAATGCAGGAATTTGTAGGAATATTCAGCCCTACAATGAACAAATTTCAATGTCCCCTATGTAATCCCTTTCTTTTCTTTCTTTTTTTTTTTTTTAGAGACAGAGTTTCACCTTATTGCCCTCGGTAGAGTACTCACAGCAACCTCCAAATCCTGGACTTAGGTGAGTCTCTTGCCTCAGCCTCCTGAGTAGCTGAGACTACAGGTGCCCATCACAAAGCCTGGCTATTTTTTGTTGCAGTTTGGCCGGAGCCGGGTTCAAACCCACCACCCTCGGTATATGGGGCAGGCACCCTATCCACTAAGCCACAGGAGTTACCCATAATCCTCTTCTTAACTAACTAATTGAACTTTTGAGTTGTCTCCCAGAAATGATGGGTTTTCTACAAGACAAAGGAGTTGAGATTCTGAAGACCCTGGGTCAGGATTTTTGATGCCACACTCACTAATAAGGCATTTGGCCCCTCCTTTAAAAGCCCATAATCTCCAGTAGTCAGAGAGATGAATTCAAAGCAACTTCTCCCTTCTCCTGGCAATCCATCTGTTGCATTAAAAACTCCTTTCTTCCTTGGCAAACCTTGTCTCAATAATTGAATCGTTGTGTGACGAGCAACTGGATATAGACCAAAAACCCCTTGTGATTTTGACAACATAACCAATCGAGTCACTGTGTTGTATGCACTGGTCTCATATGAAAAATGTAATTCTGCTAAAATATCTAAGTAAGTGAAACCTAACTTCTCCACTTTGGAATGCTCACCCCATTTGTTTGGAGTTGGTGTTTCTGGGTGGCTATCCTCAAGTCTTGTGCTTGAATAAGCTCTATACTTCATCATCTTTGGAATTTCATTATTTAAAGTTGACACCTTTAAGAAACTTCCGTTGCTGGCTTGGCGCCTGTGGCTCAACGGGCTAAGGCGCCAGTCACGTACACCTGAGCTGGCGGGTTCGAATCCAGCCCGGGCCCGCCAAACAACAATGACAGCTGCAACCAAAAAATGGCCGGGCATTGTGGCAGGCGCCTGTAGTCCCAGCTACTTGGGAGGTGGAGGCAGGAGACTTGCTTGAGCCCAGGAATTGGAAGTTGCTGTGAGCTGTGATGCCATGGCACTCTCTCCAGGGTGACAGCTTGAGGCTCTGTCTCAAAAAAAAAAAAAAAAGAAAAAGAAAAAGAAAGAAACTTCTGTTGCCAGATGCAGGTTCAGCTGCCCACCCAAGAACCAGACAGAAAGTCTAGTGTTAGTGAAGAATGGGTGGTTTATTCAGGTGCGGCCAGCCTGAGTAGTCGCGGACTATTGTCTCAAAGACCTTCTCATCTCCTTTACTTATTGAGCAACTTATAAAGGCAAAGGGCAAAGGGGGTTCATGGCAGAAAACAAGCTTTGTGCGAGTCATTGTGACTTTGTAGATTATTATCAGCAAAAAATAGGCCGTGTAGTAGATCCTCTCATCAGCAGTCTACCTTTGGTCTATTCTGGACTCTTGATCTGTTTTTCCTCAAGGTTATTTTCTAATCTTGTACCTGGAAGCTGTGTGAGAAAGCAGCCAGTTTTAAAGACTTTTAAGACAGAACAAACTGAAAGCATACTGGAAGCAAAATGGCTTCCCTCTAGTTAGCCTAGCCTTGAAGTCTGAGTGGCCTTGAGGTTGTTGCTGACATATTCTTCTGTCAATACAGACACTGTGGCTGAAGCGCCAGCAATGAACTATTTGGAGGGAGATTTGAATAATTCCAGGGAGGAAAAAGGGTAGACTCAGTGAGCAAACTCTTCACGGAGGTGACACAGCAGTTGAGATTTGAGGGATAAGTGCAAAATGGTCAGGTTGAAACAGGGGTAGGGGAAGCATTCCACTAAAAAGGATGTTCTGGCAAAGTCACAGAGAACTTGGGTTATTCCTTAGAGAACATCAACTATCAAGTTGCTAATAGAAAAGAAATTTAGTTACTGATAGCCCTAGAAAGGTAGGATTCAATTAGACTGGGAAGGCTTTGATTATCATAAAGCTAAAATGAAGAATTCAAATGACTTCACAACATAGGAGAAAAAAAATAAAGTGGTTCCTGCTGTACAGCATATAGAGAACATTAGCAATGTTTAAGAGCAATGAATTTAAATTTAAGAATATCAAACTGTTCAAATTACTCCTGCAGACCATGTCAATGGAAAAGAATTCAAACTCTGTAAAAATACTTTATTCTGAGCTGACCATGTGCAAACAGGGCCTGGAGAGCCTCACCCAAGAAGCCTTGAACAAGTGGCCTCCCTATGGTTGGGTTGCAATTTGGTTTTGTACATTTCAAGGAGAGAAGAATTCCATGTAAAGTCGTACATCAACACGTGAAAGGAGTGTTAGTTTGGCCTGAAAAGGAAAGACAGCTCGAAGGAGTGGGGAAGATCACGGGGTATAAGTGGGTTTAAAGATTATTTTGTTTGTAATTGGTTAAAGAAATGAAGCTTTGTCTAAAGGTTTGAAATGTTTTAAGTTCAGGAAATCTGTTCATTAGACATGAGTCCTTGCACACAGACTCAAAGCGATCTGTGAAGTAAATAGAAGACCTGCATGGGTGATTTAAGCATAGTCTCAGGCCTGTTAGCGAGTTACAAAGGATGTGTCCAAGAAAAGGAGATGACCAGGCAGGTCTGACCTCCCTTCTCAAAGCCAGAAACTCAGCTTTAGGGCATTTCTAGAGTCCTCTTGGCCAAGAGGGGTTTCATATAGTCAGCTGTGGGGCTAAAGATTATAGTTCACAACCAGGTAGTTTGCTTCCTTGTTACTCATATGGGGGCACAGGCCCCAGGAGAAATAGGACCCCCCACTGTTAAGATATAGATCATCATCAAGAGATACCATATCTGGGGCGGCGCCTGTGGCTCAGCAAGTAGGGCACTGGCCCATATACTGAAGGTGGCGGGTTCAAACCAGGCCTCCGCCAAATCGCAAAAACAGAAAAATAGCCAGGCATTGTGTCGGACACCTGTAGTCCCAGCTACTTGGGAGGCTGAGGCAAGAGAATCGCCTAAGCCAGGAGTTGGAGGTTGCTGTGAGCTGTATGACGTCACGGCACTCTACTGAGGGTGATTAAGTGAGACTCTGTCTCTACAAAAAAAGAAAAAGAGATACCATATCTAAGTTACCTAGACTATATCTGATAATGAAAGTCACTCAGGCAATCACACAGTCTGTGCCGAGGCTAAGTGGCAGCTAGCTGACTAAGGCGCTCAGCTGCTTTAAGATTCTATGAAGCAAGTGTGATATTATGACAGATATATTTTGATTTTCATTCATGATTCCTGGCTCTCAGCCCCTGTAAGCTGTGTTATTTCCTAAGTGATTACAACACAAAGAATATCTTAAAGTATTTGGCCTTTCATCTTCGGCCTGAGTAGCTTCTGAGAGGTAAAGTGAAAGACAGTCTTTTGTTATTTATAGGCCCTTTCCAACGCACCCCAGCTTATGTGAATGAAGACAGTTTGGGGAAGGGAAAAGCCCCCAAAAAACATAGGTTGGTGGGGGGTTGCCAGGGGAACCAGCCTTGTGGCCAGAGGGTGGGGATTTTCAGACCTGTCTCTCACCATCCAGGGAGGGGAAATGTGTTAAATCAGTCACTCATGGCCAGCGTTCTAATCAATCATGCCTGAGTAATGACACTTCCCTAAAAACCCAAGGGGACTGGATTCAGGGAGCTTCTGGAGAGCTGAACATGTGGAGGGAGGGAGGGGAAGAGAAAGTCATCCACGTGCTTGCCAGGGAGGGTGACATACCCAACTCCACAGGACAGCATTTCCTGGGCTTGGGACCCTTCCAGACCTTGTCCTATGTGAGGCCAGAGAAGAGGCCTACAAGGTGGAGTCTGAGAAAGTAAGCTGAAGCAGCACAGCGAACCTAATTCATATCCTGCCAAGTTCACATTCTTCCCCACACACCCTCCCCCGACCTCTCCACCCCCAACCTCCGGTTATCTAGTTAAGTTTTCTCCATGATTGTGAGGAGGTTTGTCTCAGGAGACTTGAGGAAGTAGTCACACACAGAGCATAGGTATTGTGATAGTAATAGAGTAAAGATTACTTTGATGATATGATGGTTTTTTTGATGATTCTCTTAGATAGTTTTGAAAGTGAAAATTGCCTTTCTGTTCACACATTTTGCATTGTTAGAATGAAGACGACTTTGATGTTACTTTCTATCAGATAAAGTTAAAATTTTCTACATTTGTTTCCTTGTATTCCTATTATAAAAAGCTACTAGAATTGTAACTGAGACAGAGAAGTCTTTAAGAGACTACTCTCACTGTTTTCCAGAATTGCTGGCCTTCTGATAATAAAGCTCATTAGACCTAATTCCTGTCTCTGCACTTGGCTGACAGTGACAGGCCACCAGATCGTCTTCATCCGGTAACATTTATCTCTTCATATGATTATTTATTTGTGTCCTTTAAAATATCCTTTGTAATAAACCAGTAAAAATAATTGTTTTCCTGATTTCTGTGAGCCACCCTAACAAATTAATTGAACCCAAAGAAAGGGTCATGGGAACTCGAACTTGAAGCCTGTCAGTTAAACGTTCAAGAGCACTCTAGTTGCCCCGGTATCTGAGGAAGGGAGTGACAATCTTGGGGACTAAATCCACAACCTGTGGGATCTGACACTATCTCCAGGTACATAGTGTTGGAATTGAATCAGAGCTGATGTCTGCTGCAGAATTGTTTGCTTGTTTGAAATCCCCCACATTGTTCAGAAAAGCCTTCTGAGTTGTTGTTGTTAAGTAAGAGAATAGAAAAAAACCTTTTGACTGTGGTTTTTTCAAGTCAAAGTAAGCTACTATGAAACATAAGACCCCTTGTTCTTGAAAATTGACAACCCAAAATAAGTGACTGGGGCAAAAATCTCAATCAATGGAGGTTTTTTAAGTCAAAGTCGAGGATATATCTGGAAAAACACAAACCACAGACACATCTATGGCTATTTTTCCAAAGGAGAATTTGTAAGTTTCAATATTTTAGAGGAATAGGATACACAGAAAAGAAAAATAAAGTAAGGGGATGGGGTGGGTAGGGAGACAAAATGGTTACATTCTGTGAGACCTAGGAAATCTACATTTTATATAATAAAAGGTTATATAAGAAAAGGTTAGAAGAGACAGGGAGTGAAGGAAACATCAGTTATACAAATGTCCCTGGGTTAGGTGTGTGAACTGAAATAAAATCTTAACCCTCCCCAACCTGACTGAGTGGACTCCCTGTTGCCCAAGAAGACCCCAGAATGACCCTAAAGCTAAATTGCTGGCCATGAGAAGAGAGGTCAAACTTGCCTTGTCAGGCCCCCCCTTCCCCCCTTCTTGGAGATATCCTTTGTAACACATTAACAGGCCTAAGCCTATACAAGATAAAGCTAAAATCACACCTACAGGTCGCCAGTTTACTTAACAGATCATGCTAGTCTGGGTATATGTAGTGACTTGTCTCGATTAGCAGATTTTTTTTTTTTAAGAGACAGAGTCTCACTTTGTTGCCCCTGGTAGTCACAGCTCACAGCAACCTCCAGCTCTTGGGCTTAGGTGATTTCTTGCTTCAGCCTCCCAAGTAGCTGGGACCACAGGTGCCCACCACAACACCCGGCTATTTTTTTGTTGCAGTTTGGCCGGGGCTGGGCTTGAACCCGCCACCCTTGGTATATGGGGCCAGCACCCTACTCACTGAGCCACAGGCGCCGCCCTTGATTAGCAGACTTTCTTAACTTAAAACAGCCCAAGCCTGGGTGGCACCTGTGGCTTAGTGGGTAGGGCACCGGCCTTATATATCAAGGGTGGCGTGTTCAAATCCAGCCCCAGCCAAATTGCAACAAAAAAATAGCTGGGTGTTGTGACGGATGCCTGTAGTCCCAGCTACTTGGGATGCTGAGGCAAGAGAATCACCTAAGCCCAGGAGCTGGAGGTTGCTGTGAGCTGTGATACCACAGCACTCTACCGAGGGCCACAAAGTGAGACTCTGTCTCTACAAAAAAAAAAAACAACAGCCCAAGCCTTTAAAAAAAACTTTATTTCTTTATTTCAATTACAAATCAAAGAATCTTTAAACCTATGTAAATTGTAAGCCCTCTGACTTGAGAGATCCGGCCTTCTCGGGCCAAACCAATATAAACCTTCCATGTATTGAATTATGACTTTACATGTAATACCTCTCTCCCTGAAATATATAAAACCAAACTGTAACCAATGACAGGGAATCCACTTGCTCTAGGCTTCTTGGGTGTGACTCTGAGCCATCATACTCAAACTTGGCTCATAATAAACATCTTTAAATATTTTACAGCGTTGAGTCCTTTTCCCTTGACAGATGAAAGAATGTCTGATCCTGTCTTGACTCTGTTCTGTACCTGGGAAGATAAACTTGTAATTCATTACTATGTGTGGCCTTGAACAGACTTTAGTTTTAGAAGCTAAACATTGCCTACAGACCTAAAGTTACATTTTGCATGTCCTTACTTGTGGAAGGCCAGAAAGGAATTTTCTTAATGAATGATTTGTGGGGCCAGTTACTTGCAGGTGCCCAAGGGCTTTATCTTCCCTTTGCATAAAGAGTTGGGGAGCAGTCCTGAGATTTTTATTTTCTTTTATACAATTATGTAATACTTATTTGTATTATAGGGTATTGACCAATTGGGTAGAAGGGCAAAGAGATTTAACTCATCGATTTTATCAATAAGCTTCAGATCCTTCTCCATGAGAGCTTTTTTCATTATATATTTTCTTTATTATGATCAAAAATACAAATTAAGGAAACTTGGTGCCCATAGCTCAGTGGGTAGGTAGTGGCCACACACACCGAGTCTGGCAGGTTTGAACCTGGCCCAGGTCAGCTAGTACAACAATGACAACTGTAACAACAACAACAAAAATAGCCGGGTGTTGTGTTGGGCACCTGTAGTCCCAGCTACTTGGGAGACTGAGGCAAGAGAATCACTTGAGCCCAAGAGTTTGAGGTTGCTGTGAGCTGTGACACTATGGCACTCTACCCAGGGCAATAGCTTGAGACTGTCTCAAAAAACAAAACAAAAAACTTACAAGAATTATGACTTTACATGTAATACCTCTCTCCCTGAAATGTATAAAACCAAACTGTAACCCAATGACAGGGAATCCGCTTGCTCTAGGCTTCTTGGGTGTGACTCTGAGCCATCATAGTCAAACTTGGCTCATAATAAACATTCATAATTCAAGTTCTTCAATTTGAGTTTTGTTCCTTATTCCTTAAACTATATGCTATATATGCTGGGCATGGTGGCTTACACCAGTAATCCCAGCATTTTTGGAGGCTGAAGAGGGCTGTTTGAGGCCAAGGGTTCAAGACTTGCCTGGACAACATAGTGATACCCCATTTCTTTAAGAAGAAAATTAAACAAATTAGCTGGCTGTGGTGGTGCCAGCCTATAGTCGCCGCTACTCAGGTGTCTGAGGCAGAAGGATTGCTTGAGCTATAGTGAGTTCAGGGCTATAGTGAGCTATGATTAAGCCATTGCACTCCTGCCTGGGCAGCAAAGTGAGACCCTATCTCAGAAAAACAAAGCTATATACGGTATGAGCTTATATTTAGCTATGAATAAATTAGGGTTTACACATATGTATATGCAAGAGTTTTTTTCTGTATACTTACATTGTTTCAAAGGGGTCACTGAATGTGACCGTCACTTTCTGTCCAGTTGCCAGAATTCACATAACGAAAAGCGGGAGACTTGGCTAAGACTTTAATCCACTTGTATGAATGCGAACATGTTGCCAGAGGACAGGAACTTCGACTTGGTAATGGTCTATCTTTCCCAGTGTTGTCACCACACATGCGCCACACATTTCCTGGACGGAATGTCAACACTGTCCAGAGAATAGCACACTAGGCCTGCTTGGACTTTAGCACCCAGGCTGGCTTGTCAAGTTCGTTCCTTTGTGGGTGGGTGCCCTGGGCATTTGTGACTTGATTATTATTAATAACTCTTTAATCTAATCTAGGAAGAGGAAAAGGAGGAGGAGCTTGCTATGAGTAGTACTAACTGGCTATGTATTTTATGTACTTACATGTATTTCTCACAATCTTAAATGTAGTTATTTGTTTTTCTATTTTACAGGGGAAGAAATTGAGGTTCAAATAGCTTCTCCAAGATCATAAGCTATTATACCTTTGCAGGTCTGACTCCCAAATCTAAAATCCTAAGAGGAAAATACTCCAAATCTTTTTCTTTTCTTTTTTTTTTTTCGAGACAGAGTGAGACTCTGTTTCCCCAGGTAGAGGGCCATGGCGTCATCATAGCTCACAGCAACCTCCAGTTCTTGGGCTCAAGTGATTCTCCTTCTTCAGCTTCCCAAGTAGCTGGGAAATAGGTGCCTGACACAACCTCAGTCTAGTTTTTCTATTTTTAGTAAAGACAGGGTCTCACTCTTGGTTGACCTGGTCTCCAACTCCTGAGCTCAAGCAATCCTCCCAACTTGGCCTCCCAGAGAACTAGGATTACAGTCATGAACCCCTACAGCCTCTCCAACTCAATTCTTATTGAAAAGCAAATGAGTTGGCTCGGCGCCTGTGGCTCAATGGGCTAAGGCGCCAGCCACTTACACCTGAGCTGAAGGGTTCGAATCTGGCCCGGCCCGCCAAACAACAATGACGGCTGCAACCAAAAAATGGCCGGGCATTGTGGCAGGTGCCTGTAGTCCCAGCTACTTGGGAGGCGGAGGCAGGAGACTTGCTTGAGCCCAGGAATTGGAGGTTGCTGTGAGCTATGTTGCCACAGCACTCTATCCAGGGCGACAGCTTGAGGCTCTGTCTCAAAAAAAAAGAAAAGGAAAAGCAAATGAGTTGCCAGGTCCTACCTGCGAGGTACTGTTCAGACAAAATTCTAAAGTTGACTTTATTTTTATAAATCAGGGTGTTAGAAGTCTAACCATGTGAACAAACCATGTCATAAACCTCTGGTAAAGTCAGGTTTCTTTTCTTTTCTTTTCTTTTTTGAGATAGAGTCTCATTCTATTGCCCAGGCTAGAGTGCCATGGCATCTGCCTAGCTCACAGTAACCCCAAAGTCCTGGGTTCAAGTGATTTTCCTGCCTCAGCCTCCCAAGTAGCTGGGACAACAGGTACCCACCACAACATCTGGCTAATTTTTCTATTTTTAGCAGAGACAGGGTCTTGATTTGCTCAGGCTAGTCTCCAACTCCCGAGCTCAAGCAACCCTCCCGACTTGGCCTCCTAGAGTGCTAGGATCACAGACATGAGCCACATTGACCTGATGACTTTTTTTGGGGTATGAATTTAAGGGGTATATCAGAAATTTTGTCACATGTCTATATGAAGATCAAGGCTTAGGGTGTCCATCACTTGAGTACAATATTTTTGTTAAGTATAGTCACTCTACTCCACTAAATTCAAACATTGGATTTATTCCTTCTATCTTACTGTCTATTTGCCTTTTATCATTTATTTTCCCTCTTCTCTCCTTCCCTAACCCTTCTCCATCTCTGCTATTTATCTTCCCACTCTCCACCTCCATGGGGTCAATTTTTTTAGCTCCCACTTGTAAGTGAGAAATATTTGTATTTTTGTGTCTGGTTTATTTTACTTAAAATAATGACCTGAGTTCCATCGATATTGCTGCAAATGACATGATTTTATTTTTTAATGGCTGAATAGTAATCCGTTGTGTGTATATACCACACTTTCTTTATACATTCATCCTTTGATAGACATATACATTGATTCCATGCCTTTGCTATTGTGACTAGTGTACTACAACAAACATTTGAGGATGGGTATTCTTTTGATATATAAATTCTTTTTCTTTGGATAGATACCCAGTAATGGTGTTCTTAGGCCGAATGGCATTTCCACCTTTTGTAGAATTTATACCATTTTTTATCGTGGCTGTATTAGTTTACATTCTCATAACAGTATATAGGAGTTCCCTTTTCTTCGGGATGCCAAGGTGTTAGGATCAATTGAGGCCAAGAGTTCAAGACCAGCCTGGATAACATAATGAGACTCTGTCTTTACAAAGAATAAAAAACATTAGTCAGATTTGGTGGTGCACACCTGTACTTCCAGACACTCAGGAGGCTAAGACAGGAGGACCACTTGAACCCTGGAGTTTGAGGTTGCACTGAGCTATGATGATTCTACTACACGTAAGCCTAGGTAACAGAGTGAGACCCTTTCTTTAGGGGGGGAAAAAAACCCAAAACAAAAACATTTTCTCTTTTCTCTGTATCTTTGTCAACATATCGGAAAAAATTCTTATTTTGTCTTTTTAATAATAGCCATTCTGACTGCAGTAAGATGGTATCTCATTGTGGTTTTAATTTGCATTTCGCTGCTGCTGATTAGTGATGTTCAGTATTTTTTATATACCTATTGGCCATTTGTATGGTTTTTTTTTCCATTTGTATGTTTTGAAAGATGTCTATCCACATCTTTTGCCCATTTTTAAGATGGGATTATTTATTTTTTTCCTTTTGAGTTGTTTGAGTTGCTTGTATATTTTGGATATTAGTCCCCTATTGGATGAATAGTTTGCCAATATTTTCTCCTATTCAATAGGTTGTGTCTTCACTCTGTTTTATTTTGCTGTGGAGAAGCTGTTTAGTTTAACTCTCATTTGTCTACTTTTTTCGTTGCCTGTGCTTTGAGGTCCTAATCTTAAATTCTTTGCTTAAACCAATATTCAGGAGAGTTCTCCCTAGGTTGTCATTCAATATTTTCATAGTTTGAGGTCGTATGTTTCAGTCTTTAATCCATTTTGAGTTGGTTCTTGTATATTGTGAGGGATACTGATCCTTTCATTCTTCTGTATATGGCTATCCAATTTTCCCAGCACTGTTTTTTGAACAGGATGACTTTCCCCAGTATCAGTTCTTTTTTTGGATTTGTCAAAGATCAGTTGGCTGTAAATATGTGTGCCTTTAGGCTCGGCGCCTGTGGCTCAACGGGCTAAGGCGCCAGCCACGTACACCTGAGCTGGCCCATTCGAATCCAGCCTGGACCTGCCAAACAACAATGATGGCTGCAACCAAAAAATGGCCGGGCGTTGTGGCGGGCGCCTGTGGTCCCAGCTACTTGGGAGGCAGAGGTAGGAGACTCGCTCGAGCCCAGGAATTGGAGGTTGCTATGAGCTGTGATGCCACGACACTCTATCCAGGGTGACAGCTTAAGTCTCTGTCTCAAAAAAAAAAAAAAAATATGTGAGCCTTTATTTTGGGGTTCTCTATTCTATACTTTGGCCTATGTGTCTATTTTTATACCAAATATCATCCTATTTTGATTACCGTAGCCTTGTAATATATTTTGAACTCAGGTTATGAGATGCCTCCAGCTTTGTTTTATTGCTCAGGATAGCATTGGCTGTTTGGGCTCTTTTTTATATGTTAGCATCGTTTGTTCTATTTCTGTAAAGAATGTCATTGGTATTTTGATAGAGATTGCATTGAATATGTAGATTTCTTTTAAAAAATTGAGTTCTCCATTAGACTCTAGTGTTTTCTCCTATATGTTCTATTCAAGATATGGTTGTCTATTTATAATTTGGGTTCCTCTTTTTTTTTTTTTTTTTTGAGACAGAGCCTCAAGCTGTCACCCTGGATAGAGTCCTGTGGCATCACAGCTCACAGCAACCTCAATTCCTGGGCTCAAGCAAGTCTCCTGCCTCTGCCTCCCAAATAGCTGGGACTACAGGTGCCCACCACAACTCCTGGCCATTTTTTGGTTGCAGCCGTCATTGTTGTTTGGCAGGCCCAGGCTGGATTCGAACTCGCCAGCTCAGGTGTGCGTGGCTGGCGCCTTAGCCCGTTGAGCCACAGGCGCCAAGCTACTCTTTTTTTTTTTTGAGACAGAGTCTCACTTTGTCGCCCTTGGTAGAGTGCCATGGCATCATAGCTCACAGCAAACTCAAGCTCTTGGGGTCAAGTGATTGTCTTGTTCAGCCTCCCAAGTAGCTGGGACTACAGGTGTCCACCACAATGCCCGGCTATTTTTAGAGATGGGGGTCTCACTCTGGCTCAGTCTGGTCTTGAACCTGTGAGCTGAAGCAATCCACTTGCCGTGGCCTCCTAGACTACTAGGATTACAGGTGTGAGCCCCAAAACCTGGCCTTATAATTTGGGTTCTTCTTGCTGGATAGGGTGGGTTTCTAATGCCTTTAGGTGTTCATCTTGAACTGGAGTCTACTCAATGTTTAAATACTTCATCCTGTGGCTCACATACTGTGTTTTCAGTAGTGGTTTGGTGCTGGCTGAAGAGTTGCCCTATCAGGGATTACTAGGAACTCAAATCCTTCTGTCCTTGCAAAGCAGACATTTCTTACTTGTCCAGGTCAAAAGATAACGTTATAGATGCAACTTCTTTGTTTACCAATCTTTAGTCTTTTAAAAGAGTGTGAGATTATAAAACATATGTTGTAGAGTATATAGAAACAAAATATACATGGGAAAAATTCATCACCTGATTCTAGCAATAAACAGAATGATTGGGCTTTGGAGGCAGGTAAGCTTAGATCCAAATCCTGACCCTGACATTGAGTAGCTGTGCTACCTGGGTGGAGCTACTGAGCCTCATGGAGTCACAGTTTCTTCACCTGAAAAATGGGTATATTTTCCTAATATCCCCAACCTGTAAACAACCTAAATGTCCATCAGTTAGTAAGTGGATAGAAGGAAGCAGATCAAAGCTGGTTTATCCGTTACACTGGAAAATTTATTCAGCAATAAAAAAGAATGAACTGCTGATGGGTACTATAAAATAGACAAAACTCAAAACTATTATGTTCAGTGAAAGAAGCCAGATACAAAAGACCAAGGGGACACATAATATATAATTTCATTTATATGAAATGTCCAGAAAATGAAAATTTATAGAAGCAGTAATTAACTTAGTGGTTGTCTGTAGCTGGGAGTAGAAACAAGAATTAACTGTAAATGGACATGAGGGTTCTTATTAGGGAAATATAAATGTTCTAAGATTGGACTATGGTGATGACTGCATTGCTCAGTAAGGTTACTAGAAATCAGTGAATCGTACACTTGAAGTCTATGATGTACAAAAATTCCACAACGAGGCTGGTTTTTAAAAAAGGATAGGAACTAGTCATCCACTTATAGCTGTCTGTGCTTAAAAAAAGTATTCATGGTAGGGGATTAAAAAAAGATATAATCTCATTTTACAGTTAATGTTTAAATGAGGATATCTGTTACACTCAGTGCAGGATTTAGCATATGGAAACACACAAGCAGTTGCCTTCTATAATAACAGCTAAACATCAACCACTGTGGACAGGAAAGGAAATACCATAAAAGGAAATACAATAAAATGTATCTTTCTGTGCAGGTGTATTTCATATAGGTCAGATCATCTTGTATAAGTTCTGTCTCTTGCCTTTACTCCATTTATCATAATTTCTTTTCTTTTTTTGAGACATAATCTCACTCTGTCTCTCAGGCTAAAGTGCAGTGACATCATCCTAGCTCACTGCAACCTCAAATTCCTGGTTTGAGTTTGAGGTCAATTCAAGTGATCCTCCTTCCTCAGCCTCTTGAGAAGCTGGAATTATAGGTGCCTGCCACCACACCTGGCTAATTTTTATTTCTTTCTTTCTTTTTTTTATTAAATCATAGATGGGGTACAATTAGTGCAATCAAGGGGTACAATGTGCTGATTTCATATACAATCTGAAAGGTTTTCATCAAACTGTTTAACATAGCCTTCATGGCATTTTCTTAGTTATTATATGAAGACATTTGTATTCTGCATTTAGTAAGTTTCACCTGTACCCTTCTAAGATGCACCATAGGTGTGGCCCCACCAATTACCGTCCCTCCACCCCAACCTTCCC